>JAHUTJ010026602.1:0-15134 GCA_036250325.1 Characodon lateralis
TAATGCAAAATTGGAGAGTAGTGTGAGAATGTAGCGAAGAGGGTGAAAAGTGGTCATTATGTCCTCCAGCAGCCTAAGCCTATAGCAGCATAACTACCCAGATAGTTTCAGTTCAGATTATTTAGTAAAACAGCGCTTATTTACAACAATGTCATCTCAAGGAACCCCACAAAGGGTCCCACTGATGGTCATTGTTATACTAAAAACCACAAGGATTGGGATACCTCTCTCTGTCAGACTGATTATAGCCATTGGAAAAGAAATTGCATAGCTATCACACAATGTTTGTCAAACACACATAGTCTAAGGTTTTGCTCAGACTAGGTGTAAAGAACAGGTCATGGCAGATGGTCACTGGCGACGAGTCTGATTGTGCTAGAGGTTTCTTCCTGTTTAAAAGGGAGTTTCACTTTCCACCGTCTGTATATGCATGCTCAGTATGAGGGATTGCTGCACAGTCGACGACACAATGCAATCAACTGTCCACTGAGTTAGGTAAAGAAACTGAAATGAATTGAACAAGCTGTGAGAACTACCAAACCACCTTGTAGGACAATAATGTCATTGATCTCTCTGGCCCAGCAGAGATTTGCAGATTTTGTTAGCCATCACCCTCAGAGCAGCACCAATGACATATTATAAACCTCACCTTAACCTCCTTTTACCCAACTCCACCCCACCCCCGTTCCCCGTGTGCAAAAATATCCGTATGGAAAGTCTGGTCCGCAGTAACCAGAGGTTTGAGAGCGCCTTTGAGAGTGAGAAGCTGCTTCATTCAGAGAAAGTTTATAGTAAAGCTGTTGCTCCTCCACACAAAAGGAATCAGTTGGTGTGATTTGAGGATCTGATCAGGATTCCTACGGGAACGCCTCCCTTTTCAGATTCTCCAAAAATGTCTCCCAGGGAGGAGCCCCAGGGGTTGTTTCAGAACTTGCTGGAGGGTTTACATGTCCCTTTTGCCCTAGAGTCTCCAACAATGAGGTGGAGACTTTTGCTGGGGAAAAGGAAGGGTTTCCCTCCTGGACGCGTTACCCCTTTAAATCTGATCTTAAATGGAAACTGCATCTTGGGCTACTTTGCTTCTACTCCTTCCTACAGTATTTTGTACACAGTTTTGGCCAACTACTGAAATCCTTGTTTTCAATTCGAGCATTTTTAAACATCCACTTTCCTCTTACAAAGGAGTTGGTAGTAACTAACATAACTAGATCGTTTGAATTTTGATTGCTTAAACTGACAAGAAGTCACTTTCAGGAGCAGAAACATTTCCCACTGGGCTGAATATCTGGGAATCAACATCAATTCCATGATCTCATCACAGCTTCACAGCATCATTGGATTTGTAGTTTTTTTTAGTCTAATACCACTACGCTAGCACATTTCTCAAAGATAATTTGAGAAAAATGTGTTGATGGAGGAAACAATAAATGAACGTATAGATGCAGTTTTGAAAACCTCTGAAAATTCTGAATAAATATGGAGTTTTATTTGACTATTTCCTTTCAAGTATGGAAAAAAATGGAGCATTATTTATTTCATTTATTTCTGTTATGTATTTGCATGTCCTGTTGAAACATTTCAATGAGACTATATAGAGAAGCTGGTTACCTACATGTGCCTGGCTGTTTTGCTAAAAAACAAACAAAAACAAAAAAATACAGTAATTGGGTAACTGAGTTTATTGAATAAAGACTAGACCCAACCTCAAAGTAGGCAGGCCGCATTGATATAATTGTAACTTGTGTTTGTATCACCTCAAACCATTTGGATTATTTGTGTGTCAGTGCGTAGGTTTGTGTGTGTGTGTTTGGGGCAGCAATTAGTGTGGGTGTATGTGAGCGAGTTTGACCCCTGGAGGTGCAGAGTTGTTAAACTGGTGACAATGGTAGAAGGCCTGCAACACACAGCAAAGAGGCATAGAGCCGGCACCGACAGGTAGTCCCCCCCGACCCGGTCACATTGCCATCTCCAGCCGTGCAAGCCATGCCCAGGACACACTACCCTAGAAGACCCAGGGCCGCACCAACCCTTTGCAACAGGACTGACCTCCACCACGCCCCCAACATGCCGGGCAGGAACCTGCCCAGCGCGGTAGTCGGGACTCAAAAGGAGCAAGGTAGGGAGGGCATATTTCCATCCAATCAGGTGAGCTATCCCCTAAGTGGTCAAGAGGGAAAGATGCCAACCATTGCCTCTGGAGCCATGGCTGGCCCAACACATCCCCAGGAGCCATAGGCCCCCAGAGGGCAGCCCACCACTCCAGGATGTGGCCAAAGCACCCACACAAACAACACCACAATAAGGGGCTTGGGTTCCCCCCCATGCTATCGAGACCCTCTAAGCTATTCCTACACCTCCATTCCCTGCCGAACCAGCACAGGCAGGATCAAGTGGACCACGCGGTGCTCCCCAAGCCCACCAGCTCTCCCACCCATGGAGTATGTATGCGTGTCTGTGGTAAGGTGAAATCTTGCAATAAAAGTTAATGTTAGGGTCTGGAAAAATACCCTATCACGTTTCTCCTTATCTTCAAGACAAAATTCTAATCACACTTAATATATGCTATTGATTTTACATTGATTCACATTTAAATGACGCACTAATTTTGAATGAATTTGATCTGCCACATCACACCTGTGATTTAAACATTGTACCAGTATTTTGTTTTTTGACTTATTGACTATATGCACACACATTAAATTAAAAACAAGCAATTTTACCACTTTCTGGATTGTAAACTACTTCAAATTCAGGTTGAACAAGACACATGGTCCCTTAATTTACTCTAGTTAAAACACAACAGATGTCAATACAATTAATGGAATGTTTACAAATAAAAGTAAAGCCCTTCACATTTTCAGCTTAAATATTTGTATAAAGGGGCACTGAGGTAAAGCTTTAAAGGCATAGTTATTGTAGGATACTCCAATCAACATGTGGCAACTACAAGAGTTGCATATTTTAAAATAGACCCTTAGTTAAAGTTAATCAAATTGCCAAAAAATAAGTGTAACTATGCCATGCCCATCTCCTATTATTGGAAGGCAGTTTCAGTCACTTTGAGTTTCTTTCATGATTTGTGGGACCTACAAATAAGACTACTTTTTAAGCACTTCAAGATTAATATTACAACACTGCATTCATTAGAATCTACTTAAGAATGTTTAATGCCTACAATTAAGGTAAAATTTTTCAAACCTTTCAAAGGACCGGAAAAAAGCTTGCTAGTAAGTCTTTGAACATATACGTTCTTTTAGAAGGTCTCCTACCTGTAATTAAAATTCTAATCAAAGCCAGATGAGTTAGCAAAGAGCCGGGGTCCTTCCTAGAGAAACATGTGGGTGGTGTAGCAGTTGATCAGGGTAGTTTGCATTTTATCATCCAACCCACAAACATCAGTTCTTACATCAACCTCAGATCTCTCCATATTCAATAACATTTTTTGGCAAATAATACAGCCATTATTAAAATTCAGTTACTCAAAACTATTTACTTTGTACAATAGATCCAAAATAGCTGGTCTTGAAATGTTGATGGTTAGATTTATGGTTACTCTCTCTGTCAGGAACTTAAGGAATATTATGCATAGTGTTTTGTCCAGGACCTGAATAGTTAGTGTTGGTATCCTAAAGATATTAGGTTTAAAGTAAGCACGGGCCATGTATTTTTGAAGATTTAACAAGGTTTAAAAAACCACTAAGATTTTCTGTTATACCCTTCCTTTGGTTTAAAATCCTTTGGACACTGGTGCTTTCTTTAAAATCTCTGTAAAACGTTTTCTGCGACTGTAGAAAGCAAACGGTAACACAGCGGCTCCCCGTCCCGGCCTGTTTCTGGGCCATGTGCCTGTCAGCTGGCTGAAAGAAGAAAGATACACTTTTCCCCTCAAATAGAAAAAAGACAATCCTAGCTGTTGGAAAATATTTTGGATTACAAAAAACACATTTTTGCATGGAAACCAAAGGAGCACCATCTTTTGCTGTCAAGCTAGCATTGTTTTAAAACTACTGCTGGTGAGCTGCAGGCTGCATGACTCTAAAGCATCCGACTGCAGGCAAAACAAATTAGTAGCGTAGAAATTTACAGCAGAAAGAAGGTAGTACTTTTTCATTTGTCCGGAAATATTGAATGGGGATTGTGGAAGGCGTGTATTAGGTAATTTGAGTTGTTTGAATTTCCCAACAGCATAATTTAGTCACATCAGTTAAAAATATTCTACAGCTATTATAACTTACCTGCAACATACTTTTAAATCATCAATGTTTGTTTACAACAGTCAGTGAGAAAAGGATTAAATAATGTCAGGGTTTTATTTTATTTTATTTTTTTTTTGTTTTCAGGCACCAACAAAGACTGCTAGGCTCTGGAGATCATTTACAGATTTTTAAGAAACGGCGTGCTGCTGTTGCTGCTCTGTGTGGTTTATGCCTTTTGGGACGCACTCTACAGCCATATCTATTGTGTTCCGAACTTTTCTTGTCTTTAAAGCAATTCTCATTCAGTTCCTGAGTTTCAACACAGTAAAAGGATTCCAGGTTTAATGACTATAACACAAGCTTTTAATCTAAACTGTTTCTTCTCTCATCTACGGTCATATTTCTAAATATAACAGCAAAATCAGTCATGATGAAATCCCTTTCAAATGTCTTACATTTGCACAAGATTGTATTGACTCTTCAGAAGTTGTGTAGTTGCTATGTTTGAATAGTTATAGTTGTGTTGCAATAGGATTCTCTCTCCCAAAGTCCGTCACAGTTAGACCGAGGCGCACACTGCGCCTAGGTTACCACCAACACAGTGGAAAGGAAAGGGTCACAAAAACAGCCTGGGTAAACGTTCTGGAAAATCATTTTGGGTCTTATAGTCAAGCATCCTAAAGTATAATATTCTGTACAATAAGTACTTAAAAACTAATAAATGTTTTAATAGGTTGTTGTTTTCGTCATTAATTTCAAGATTAATTGTTTTGTTTAAATATCATGATATTTTGAAACATTGGTATTTTTACTGAAAGTTCTCGTACCATTACAGCTAATGGTTCATACTATACATGTAGAGCCTTCTTATATTTGAACATGTGAGTTGTGATTTCAGCAGCATCCTGCCATTTTAAGCTTTGCAGGGAGCCAAGCTGAAGTAGCTGCAAAACAATATCAACTGCCTGATAGGAAGTACAGCCATAGGCAAGGCAGTCCATCAGGTGGTTAGAACTAACCCTCCAAGGGATCAGACATGCCATAAAGCCCTATGAGTGCCATTTACCAGACCTAAACAAAACTAAAATGGCCACTGGTGATTGAGTTAGCTAGTACTTGAGGACTTACTTTGATGAGTGGTCGGTGCTGAAGTACTACCATTTACTGCAGCATGCGGCTGCCATAAATATCTCCGTCACCAGATTATTTTTTTTTTTTTCAGTTTAAGCTCAGTCAATAATTTCTGCTTTGTTGCAATCAGCTCCAAGCTTTGTGTTAACAGTAACAGATGAACTGGAAATCTACATCCATTTGTAAAGTGTACACAGCCTTGTAAAAAATGTCAGGTTTTGGTGGTGTAAAAATGAGGCTTTTGATTAATAATTTGAAAACATTTTTCAAACATAATGTACAGTTTAACTGAATGACTCACAAATCAGTCAGAAGGAAAATGGTTAAATAGAAAGGCTGTAATAACGCAGATGCTAAAGCAATTTTTTATTTAATTTCAGTATTCAGTCATCTTTGGTTGGAGTCTGTCAGCATCCCTCATCTCGCCTTTTTTTTCTCTCAAGAAGGCCTCTAGTTTTGAATGTATGCCTTGAAACACTTTGTTGAAAAATAAAATCCCCTCTTTGGCATTTTAAGAGAGCTGTAGCTTTTGGTAAAAAAAATAAGGTCCCTTGTATTTGGTAGTATTCAATGTTCATCTGCCTTTACAGAAACCTCAGTTTTACCTGAAGAAACGTAACGCCAGAGCATGATGCTGCCATCACCATGTTTCACTGCCAGTTTGATTAACCTTCGGTGGTTTGTAGTGTTCTTCTTGTGCTGAACATAATATTTTGAGTTATTGTCCAAAAGTTGAAAAAATATAAAGGGGAAGGTGTCAAAAAGGTTGATATCCTCCTACAGTAAGCATCTTGATTCTCCCTTTTGAGACTAACATTTCAGCCAAATACAGAATCTTTTGGTTGCTAAAAGACAGATTCCCAATGAGATCAAGGTTTGAAAGGTATCATGACTAACGTTTTCACAGTGATTGTTTCTTTGTATCTCATTAGTTTTGGTGAAGACAGGACTGGTGCCCACAAGATTAAACCAAACAACGTATTGTTTTTGATTATCCGCTATAAGCTAACTTTTATGCTAGGCCAAAAAATAGGTTTTAAATGATTAAGATATGTCCAATGTCTGCAGATTTTTGATGCAAAAAGAAATTGGGTAAAATTAAACTTTATTTTTTTAATCATTCCGTTCCTCTTTTTTTTTTTTTTTTTTTTTTTTTTTTTTTTTTTTTTTATTAGTTTCGTATACTAACACAGTGCTCCCTCTGCCCCACCTGTTCCTGTGTCCTGCCTATCAGCTGGCTGAAAAAAACATCCTACACATATCCCATGTTTACAAGAGAATTTGGTTGCCTAGAAATCATCTTCAAAAACCTACATGATGTGGGGTAAGGAAACTGCAGGAGCGCCACCCTTCACTTTTATGAATCTAATGTTTTAAAGCTACTGTTAGAAATTGAGTACAATCAGCATGTTGAGCAGGTTGTCTTGAGTGGTTCAGCTGATTTAATTAACCAGCTAATATCAGCTTGTTATACTTGTTACTCGGCAACGAGCGGAACGGCAAGGATGTCCTATTTTCTTCAATAAGCAACTGAAAACTACAACAAAATGTAGGTGTTTATTCAATATTGAAGTTTAAATCAAAGGAACAAAAATATTTGTTATTGGTAACATAACTGTGATAATTGTTTACTTTTAGTAACAGCAGGAATAATTATCATTGTTCTTTTTTAATAAAGGCAATTAGATCATGTCTGTTTCTTTCGGCTTTTCCCTTTCAGGGGTCGCCACAGCAGCTCATCATATTTTCCTCTCACACCCATTACGTCCATGTCCTCTTTCACTCCATCCATAAATCTCCTCTTTGATCTGCATCTAGGCCTCATACCAGGCATTTCCAGCCTCAGCATCCTTCCACCAATTGAATCATGTACATTTTGATTAAAATGTTTGCGTAAATATTGTCATCCTGGGAAACAATGATATTTTTACTCATATTTATCATACCTTAAGAATATCATACTACCCATGCTTAGTTTCCTAACATGGTTTTAAAATGAAATATGGCTCTCTGAAGCTGCCTGCAAGAGCTCAGTGGGGTTTAGGTTTTTCTACCTCCAACTGCTTTGTTGTTGCATCAATGCTTGAAAAAGGTCAAGTGTGAAAGAAGAGAAAAATAGTGTAAACTAGCAGCAAGTAGCTGCTTCGGCACTAGTGGAGCAGTGTAGGTTAAAAAATGATTTACATTCAGTTTAATCTTCTTAAGATGTCGGCATAGCATCATGTTTCTAGAAGTAGTAAAAGAGACATGATGGAAAGTAGTTTGTGCTAGAAACAATATGTCTGGGTGCAGTTGAAGGTGGAGTAAATGACACAGAAAAAAATCTTAAAAATATTGACATTACTTGGGAGTTTTAATAAGCTTTTTTTGCAGGTTAGACTCGTGTCAAAATATTCAAAATGCTACAATTCAGCAGGGAATGAAACAATTTGAAGAACAACACATCCAAGTTGTTTGCTTTCATTTTAGACATTAATAATTCAGTCATCGCTTTCTAGTTACACTCAGGATCCATGTGGGTATAATTTTTCTTGCATCAGCACCATTGCCACAACACCTCCACCTGAGGAATGCAGATGAAAGGAAGACTTTTTAGCTGTGGTTATGCTTGTTGCTTACGATAGTTGGAACACAACTGCCAGCCAAGACAAAAGACAGCAATGACTGGCTTCATCATCTATGTTAACTATATTTTTGGATAATGGCTGTCAGCACTGTACACTGGAGTCATAGAGTCACGTATTCCAGATTCATAGATGGTTTTGTTTCTCATCTATTCTCAGTTGGATTTCGAGATTTCCCCAAAATGTGCCTAATTACAGTTAATAATTTAACAAGTTGGGGTGTTTACTTTAGAATTGGGGCCAGGTTAGTTTGCATAAAAATCATTTTAAAACTGCATTTTGTATTTATACTCAACTGTAAAAAACACACTGATTTTTGTTTTTACAAAAAAATTGACGGCTATGGTTGGCAGAATAATTCTGTTAAGAAAATATTGTAAACATGTAAACAGCAATTACTACAGTGTTACATTTATAATTGTCAAATTTCAACAAACATTTACCACATAAATGCAACTTCAAAAAAAGGCTGTATGTGAAGAGTCTCCAAAAAGGAAAAAAAAAAAAAAAAGACACACTAGCATGCCTTTTTTTTGAACATGTATATGCAATCTTTAGTGAGGCAAATACTTAATCCACTGTAAAATGACTGCACTGTTTATGTCAACTATTCAGTTACATGAAAGGGCAAAAAACCTGAATCGAAATAAAAAAAAAAAGGCAGAAAACCAAAGTAGATTTTTCTGAGTTTGATGTTTAGCTGAAAGGTACACACTCGGAATTGGTTTTGAAATGGATTTAGCACCTTGGACCTTGCAGCAGTTATAACTTGAATCAAAAAAAAAAAAAAAAAAAAGTCATTTTCTTTGATGTGAGGCACGTTGGGGGGGGAAAATATAATTTTTTTACCAAAAATGTAGACTTAAATTGCAGCTGGTTGATGCTTGCTTTTATGATCAAGCAATCACATCAAGGGATATATAGATTTATTTTTTATCTTATGATCAAGAACTTTAACCCTAATTTTGATCCTTGGACGTTTAAAAGCTAATCCATCATTTGTGTTCTGAAACACAGGAAGAAACTACAGACATCACTCTATAGTTTTTTCTCACTTGTGTAACTTTGTACTCCACTTCTTTTCATTCCTCTTGATCAGTGGAGCGGGAAATGGATCCCACAGAAGCAGCGATGTAATAGAGTTATCTAACAGTCAATTGAAAATGGTCCAATTTACATCAGGCACAACTTGATGTAAATGACCTTCGTGTATGGCATGTAAAACATAATAAAACATCCTTCTGGCAAGCAGTACACCCGCAAACAGCTTTCCACTTAAGTGTCACATCGATAAGGCTTGCGGTATCTAAAGAGATGATGTACACACGCATATATATAATCACACACTTTCAAAAAGACAATCAGATCGTGCAGATCTCGGGTTGTGACGAGGTGTTGAAGCAGCACTGTTTGGCCAGTGGCCCTCCGTTCCTTCGGGCATGACCGTGGAAAAACACCACCGACTCTGTGTGTAAGTGTGTCCTAACTTTGTGTCACTTTTCAGCAACACTGTGAGGAAAGTGTGGCTTGAGGGCCATTACTGATATAACCCTTGACAGCCATGTAACAACACAAGGTTATTATATCCAAAATGCTAGCCTAATGATAGCTGGATGTACAGTAGATGGAGTGAGGATAACCACATAGTAATGAGCTCTTTTAGGCCGTTATTTCTGCACAAGAGCTTTTCTATTACGCAAGCAAGAAACCCTGAGTCATTAGCACTTTGCCCTCCTGATGACAATTCAATGCAGAATAGGCATAATTCAGATTTAGATGAAAGCAGCGAGCGGACAGAGGGCTTCAATTTCCGACCCTTGTGTGCGCTGAAAAGGAAAGTGAAATAAATGACTTTCTAAGGTACCTAAGATGTCCCATTTCCGTTTTTTTTTTTATTCTAGAAATTAAGCGAGACTTTTTTTGTTTAAAATCGAAAAAAAAAGTAATGCACTGTAACAGGTTTCCATGTACCAACATGTGTTTTTGTCAGAAGAGCAGAAAGTATTGGAAGATGTTGGAAATGGAAGTAACAACTGTTGCTATAAAAAAGGCATGGTCAAAATATTAAGAATTCTTAAATGAGTTTGCAAAAATAAAGAGTAAAGAAAAAGAAAAAAAAATAACTTCCATATAGTGATCGTCAAAACTATCAATCTCCCAAAGTATGACAAAAAGGTATCCTGCACACCATTACACCAACAGCAGTTGCTGCAAGATGGGATAGGTGAATGCTTTCTTGTTCATTATTGCTTTCAAGTTCAACTGGTCGTCCTTTCTACATCTAAATGTCTAAATGCATGAAGCTGCTGCAGTGTCATTGGTATGTCAACAGGCAATTGAAAGGTATACCCAATATGCCAGGGAGTGTATCAACATAAGATCATTCTCTGAAGCTGTGTATGAGAATGGGCAGAATCAAATCTTTCCAGTCCATATCCAGTGCTGGCCACATACAACTTAGGAATTTCTTTGCAGCTGTACAGAAATCAACTCCACTGAAGAAAAAAAAAATATAGGAGAAAAAAAAAACATGAATAATTGCAGTGCATTAGCCATAATTAGCTACACTCTATTATGCAAACGTATGCCTTCTATAACAAGGTGACATACAAGAGAGGTTAAAGTTGCTCTGTTGGAAAGGAATGTTTTATCCAGTTTAGTTATGAGCTGAACAATTGTCTGGTGCAGTTTATTAGATTAGCATTTCCATTACTCATTTATTGCACTACTGCGATATTAGGAATCGGCACTCCCTGGCTGATCCCACAAGTGTTTAACGGGGTTGAGATCGGGACTGGAGGCAGGCCTCTCTATCCTTTCCCAAATTCTGGAGGTCGTCTCTGACGAACCCTGCTCTGTGGGGGTGAGTAGTGCTGTCCTGGTGGATATAATTTGGTCCCAAAGTTTGGAGATATTGGATTGCCTCCGCTTGCAGAATCTTATCTCTGTATCTCTCTGCATTCAGATTGTTTCCAGTGATGACAAGCCTTGTTTTAGGAAGAAGGTGTTGCCCCACACTATCACACTGCCTTCCCAAAAGCTGTTTGGCATTGGCAGAGAAGATCTGGCAAGTTTTTTATAATGGGGGCATCTCTCATAGCTAATATAAGTTTTTTGATGTTAAAGAAAAAATATCGCTTATCTAGTGTCAAGCCAATGATGAGCTTTGACGTTTCAACTGAGGATGCATGGTATTAATCAGATTCCTTAATCATCTGTATTTTTTCTTAAACATAATTACATTCTTATTCAGGGACTGCCTTGTTGGAGCAGAATGAACAAACTCTCCAAGATCATAGGAATGCCATTAGTGTTTTGCTACAGAATAGAATTCGTTTTTAAACTGGGAGCATGCTGAAAGCTGGAAAAGCTGCATTTCAACAACTGTGTGGCAGCCCTGATCGCCCACATGCCTTTCCTTCTCCCCCTGAGGGTGTATTACACTCAGCTCCGCATCAGATTGTGTGAATAACTTGCTAACGGTCTGCGGCCTGGGTCTGCACAATTCACACTTTATTTCTCCCAGTGATGATAAGCATGTTTAAAACTCTCTGAAGGCAAGTGGTGTGTCTTGAGCGCACAGGAGTAGAACTTCTTTGCCTCTGGATGGAAGTAGAAATGGGACTCTGCTGTGACACATTTCAGCACTGCATTTGTCAATAACTAGATGACATATTGCCTTTTTTCCTTTTAATTGCAATATTTATGTTGCCATGTAATTAACACCACAAATCAAGAATTTGTTGGTGCAAGCATAAAATATATTAAAATACATGCCGTTACCATGGCATGCAAAAGCCTCCTCCATTGGCTGAGGGGTGTAAAGATGCCTGTTGTCATCTACTGTACTTTTGGTCAATCTGAACACATTAGTGCGGTTGCTGGGGTAGCGAGTTTTTGCTAAGCAGCGGTGAAAATTCTCTAAAATTGTCGGGATTTATTCAGATGACAAGGGGAAAAATGTAACTGCCTTCCTGGCTGCCTCAGATTTGTTGTGAACCCAACAAAGTGTTTATGCCAGAACCTAATGAAACTTAAGGGGAATCCTGTGATGGCCATCTTACACTAGACTCCAACTTGTCAAGTTACAAATTTAATTCAATTTATTGTGCTGTGTACAAAATAAATTGCAAATGAACGTACTTTATACAGAATCCAATTCAATTCAGAGTTTAAAATCGGTATAATTCATTTAAATCTACACATAAAACTCAATCGAATGCTATTTATTTAAGTTCAATTTATCATTTAATGCCACTGGCAAATACATAATTACTGCGTCAGGAGCACGTTCTATAGGAACAAAAGCATGAATTTCCCTAATAATAAACTAAACATATGGCTGTTCAAAACCAGGATAAACTGAGCTCAAAAACCCCAAAAATGACATAAAATGGACAGTTTATGATTCAATTTAAAGCAAACAGCATGGCTATCTTTTCAGCCTGTCACCACCCAGACTAGCATTAATACATTTGGTTTCAATGTTCCTTGTCCTGTGTACAATTCATTTGGTTTCAATAGGTATTATTAAACGGTGAAATAGTGCTTTGATTAGACATCCTCAAAGTGTAGCTCTGAAGAAAATACGTTCTATAGGTCCAAGCCTTTCTTTGATTCTAATGACACTACAATCATTCTCTCCTTTTAAACACCAAAACTAAAGTCATGAATCTACCAAGATACATCTGCTAAATAACTCTAATCTCCCACCATTCCCAAATTGCCAGCACAATTTCAAGAGCCAGGGCAGTGAGATTAGTATTGTAAGTGAAAAGGTGAGCGGGGAATAAATATGCATGACCCCTTCGAGTTTAATAAATGTCACACAATGTTTTTATTGGACATAAAACTCTAATTGGACTTGATTTTTTTGGGGGGGTTTATTTGTTCTCAATTGTGAGTGCTTACATTAATGAACAGACGTTATCCTTCTGGGGCAACACCAAATCTTGTCTGAAAATCTGTTAGTCTTACTGGCAAGGGAACAGAAGCAATTACTGCAGATTAGAACTCAAAGTACTGTTGTCTGCAAACACTCATCAATACTATTACCTTCAGCCTTGTTTTTGCATCCTTAGATTTTCTCACCTTACATTGTGTCTTATGTTGTGCTTTGGACCAAACTGGAACATGCATATGAGTCCTCTTATATCTAATATAGTCAAATGAATTATAAAATCAATTGAAAACTGGAGAGTGATTTAGAAAAACAAGCCAGATAACACACCCACACATGCACACACAATGCTATACGGCATGACTAGGCAAATCACATTAACGTATAAAGGAAATGAAGGATTCGTTCAGCAATATCACAAATGAGAGACATGTGAACAAAATATTTCTGATTAAGAGAAATGACGAAGAGCAGATATTAAAAGTCAATTACTCAAATTCAAATCAGACGCTTACAGAAATGGAAAAGCTTTTATAACAACCTGCCTGTGTGGAAAGGTGGTGTCTAAAAGGGATCTGATCAAAGCATAACTGCTTTCATTATCTGAACTAGAAGGAGCTGAAATGTTGCAGACGGTGAGGAAAGTCGGCCCATTTAAACATAAATTTGGTGCAAATTGTCAAACATTGTGTAATGGTTTGCGGAAATGGGAAAAAGAAGGGTTCAAAGTAAGTGACGGTGCTTACTGAGACCCGTTAAAGTTACAGTGCCTCACAAAAGCATTAATACCACTTATGTTACAACCACAGTAGTGTATAAATACAGCTCCTCTGTGAAGGCCTCAGAGTTTTTGTTAGAAAACAGCTCCATGAAGAGGAAAGAACACAGGTCACAGATGAAGCTGTTGTAAAGATTAAAGCAGAGTTAGGTCATACAACAATATGTCGAGCTTTAAACATGTCATGGAACACTGTTCATTCCATCACCTGAAAATTGAAATGTACGGAGTACAAAATGCCTCCCTTCACCACAGAGGACTTCGACAAACTTTTACAGAAATTGGCTGTTTTGGAGATGAAAATCCATCGACTAGAAGTGAATGTGGAGGTGAATATGGGGTACAATGATGATTCAACTCTGCCTGTGATCCCAAACAGTGACAGCCAGCTCAACAACTCAGCCGGCAATCAGAACACTGAGAATAAACCTACCGGCAGACCCCCCTGGCATGTTTTAGGGGCATGCCCAAAAANGTATGCCCAAAAAGCATGGTGGACGACTCACTGGAAGATCTCAGCAATTAAATAAATTAGAATGGCCAGAATTACAGAGAAATGCCCCCGTTTCCCCTGTGAAAAGGAGATTTCGACAGTGAGCTGCTGTCACAACAATTGATAGGAGTGAGACAGCTGGAAATAATGGAATTCCCCTCCAAAACAGATTTTCCCCACTACAGAATGAAAACCAGGAAAATTACCCATCTTCTGCGAACAATAATAGGTTTGAGAACAACCTTCATTCTAAACAGTCTTCTCCTAAATTGCCAGAGAAAAAGTACCCCACCAGACCAAGAACCCTAATAGTGGGCAACACAGCTGTGGATGGGATTAAAAACTTCTGCAACAAGAAAAACACAGAAGTTATGATTGGTACCGGTAACGTGGTCTCTGATATCTCAGAGAATATTCTGGCAATCACAGAAAAGCGCCCGTCTCTAGAAAACCTTATTATACACTGTGGAGCCATGGATGACGTGGCTAAGAAAAAATCAGAAGGACTGAAGGAGGATTTCACTTGTCTTCTGAATATTGTTGGAAGTCTCAATATCAAGGTGTTTCTCAGTGGACCCTTTGCACAGATTTTCTGTGGAGATGAGGTTTTTTCCACACTTCTGATGATTAATAAGTGGTTTAAAAAAAACATGTGCTACCAGACCTGTGAACTTCATTGACAACTTTAATATTTTTTGGGAAAAAAGAAAACTCTTCAAGCAAGATGGTTTCTGTTTGAACAGCCAGGAGCCAGACGTCTCACATCTAATCTCTTCTATTCAGTAAATAATCCGCCAGCAGCTTCGACCTTCAGCAGAGAACATGGAGTATCAACACGAATGATAACGCTGCTTCCAACAGCTCCAGCAGAAAGAATCAGCCAGTTGGCTGAGAAAGAGAGGTCATCACAAAAGGTCTTCCCGTCGAAATCCACAGGAGAAGTGGACCCCCCCATTATACCCCCATCCCCCCAAACCCAGACCCAGACCGACACCCCCGGTAAACCCCCCTC
>JAHUTJ010026603.1:0-15127 GCA_036250325.1 Characodon lateralis
CACTCTGCTGCGCCCGCCGCTCGGAATGCTTTTTCGTTTTCGAGTTCTGGGCAGTACTTTGCGGGCAGACCACGAAAACGAAAAAGCAATGTCTGCTTGGTTTTCTTTTTGATTATGGCATAAAATGTGCAGTCTTGAAGAAGAAAATGCAAATAGGATGATTGATTACTAATTTTATTTATGGGTCAAATAATGCAGCCACATTCTTAAAATGAAAAAGCATTTCTGGAAATGCTTTTCATTTGAAATATGGTAACGATTTGCTTCCATAGGAAATGGCTTTAATTTGTTTTAATAGGGAATCACGGATTTTTCTGACAGCCCTAGTCGTGTGCATGAAATAAGTATAATTATGAGCTACTTAACATGACTGTGAGAAAGTGCTTGCATGTGCTGTAAGAAGCAGTTACTTCTCATCAGTCTGCTGCTTTAAGCTCACTCATTCATGCAGTATATGCTTTTATAAACGTGTCATTTTGTTTTACTCCAACACAAAAAGAGGCCTCGTGCTGTGCTCAATGTTTGGCAAACAATCATTTTCACGCCATACTTTCTGCATCCGGTCCTGCTCTAGACAGGATTCCCCTCACATTCCCAACGATGAGAACATCACTCCAGCAGGAGCCTGGATGTCAGAACAGTGACTGCAGAAAGAGTCCAAATGTCCATTGATGACCATGGTGGTAAAGCAGCCTCTGTGTTTAGCAGAAGGATCCGGAGGATCCATCCTACCAAGGAAGCCTCCTGGACATTAGGGAACCCATCCTCTCAGACTGTGTGGATGTGAGCTGTGTTACCTGACTGGCTGTGGATCTGATCAGTGCTCCAGCTCGTCTCAGCAGAACAGTTGGCCTCTTAGCCGCCAGCCCGGTGATGACCCCCTGACCCCGCCGCCGACCCGCCAGAGGAGGAACCCTTCTGTTTCTTAGCATAGCCAAACCTCCTCGGGGTACGCCACCTCCTGGGGGGATCAGAATTTACCGACAGATTAATGAATTTTAACGGGGCCTCGTCAGAGGAAAATTAGCTCCCACCTCTCTGTGCTGCTGATCCGCTCCTGGTTTGGCTCAAACGGCCTTTCTTCTTGAACGATCTGCGATTCACATTAGCTTGTCTTCTGCTCAGCTGTTTCTCCCGTTTATTTAAGCGAATTATGTCATCTGTCGAAATGAGAACAGGAGAAATGTCAGTCTCAGAAGCGCCATGTTTGTATTTATCCAGATCCCCTGGCTGATGCTACTTGGCACAGGCTAACATTATCGCAGAGAATCTGTTTTGGTTTCTGGCAATAATAAAACGAGAATGTTACCTAAGGACATGTCGACTTTATCGGGAATGCCCGCCATTTCTCTCCGTCCTGTGGTAAAACCACCGTTGTTCATAACTCAAACAGGGACAGACACTCCAGAAATGAACCAGCAGCTCAAGGTTCTGCTGGTTTCTGGAGCTCCGCCACAACAGAGGAACCTCCTCCTCCAAATGAACGCTTCTCTTTATGTTTTATTAAAATACAGTTTTAAGGTGTGTACCGCCACCTAGCGCATCGGAGTATGTAGGACAGATTTAAAAATGAATTCTAGAGTATAGTCCTGTTCTGACTAGAAAGTAAAAAACTTCCCTTTGTAAACAAATTCATTTCCATCATTTCTTTCACATTTTGTTCTAAATTAATTCTCTCAAAATTTTTGTTGTGGACAATGCTTGATAATACTCTGCCTTTTAAAGTGAATCACAATACAAACAACGTGGTTACTGAACCTTTCCTACAATATGTAAAGTTTTATTTAATCCTATCTGATCAAATATCAGTCTGAATAAGACTGTCTACTCTTTTTAATTGCCCATTGAATTATTTTGCCTTCTAGTTTCAGGATCTTTGTTCCAAAGTTTCTCTGCCAGATTTCTAGCCTTTTACTTTTGATCATTGATTTTCCTTCCCTCTCCAAAAGAAATGTGGATTATTTGAGTTTCATTCAAATAATCTTTAGCTAATCTTTATCTATGTATTCTCTTTAACTATGAGATGTGTTGGTATCCAGCAACATTGCACATACATTGCAGATCTTTTGAGACTGAATAAACTTGGATATAGACTACTTCCCAGCTCAAATCTGTTTAAACTGATTTTATATTTATTAAAGTACTACAACCGATTCTGAGCAGAAATTGACTCTGTCTGGTTTACTTCTCAACTCACAGAGGGCCTAAAATGATTGCCATTGTCTCTACTGTATACACAGCTTATCAGTATTCCTCTTGGTTACTTCTAGTTGAAAGACTGGTGAAAATGACTCCTTATGTATTTATTCAACTTTTCTTTTTCATTTGTTTGTCTTTAATTATTAGACAAAAATATGATTACGTCAATGGTTTGCCATTTTGGCTGAGTCAAGGATATTGAATATTTACACAATGAGTTTGCCATACCCTATGGCCGCCCGAGAGGCGTGATGGGAAATGTAGTTAAATCAGATGAACACAGTGTTATGAAAGCTCTCCTCGACGTGTTCACGTAAGTGGTTGTGTAAAGAGAAGGTTGCGTCTGAATTAGCTTTCATGACGGACTGCAGCCGAAGCAGTGCATCCTGAAGGCTTCCACCGTGAATGCTGCTCGGTGTGTGGAAAAGGTTTGTTTTTCTAATGTGATGTTAGGCTGTTTGAATGGAGGCTTGCTTCAACGATAGTTTCTAAGTCAGTGTATGTGTCTTTATTCGTATTTTTGTTCCAGTTACAGATTTATTCTCGCCTTTTTTCAGGGACTGCATACAGTTTTCTCTGTTCCTTTCCTGAAGATCATCTCCATTCGCTGCACGGAGCACCTTGCTGAGGCTCGCCCAACTCCAGATTCAGGTTCGCAAACCGACACTCTTCTTCGTCTCCACCAGCTCTTCGTTCGGCGGAGCCACCATGTCTGAGAAAAAACGCAAAACGTCGTCTGCCGCAGAGGGTAAGGAGCCTAGCGCCAAGCAGCCGAGGCTGGAGAAGGAGAAGAAAGCTGCGGGCTGGTTGCAGAGCCTGGTGAAGCAGCAGAGGCAGGACAAGAAGGACACGAAGTTCAACAAGAAGCGCCAGCGGTTTCTCACCGACACTGAGAAGATCAGACAGGGCTCAGAGGGGGTTCTGTACTGGATGCTGAGAGATCAGAGGGTGCAAGGTGAATACTCGACATATCAATCTATTCCATCCTATTT
The DNA here is from genome assembly GCA_036250325.1 of Characodon lateralis. Taxonomy (NCBI): domain Eukaryota; kingdom Metazoa; phylum Chordata; class Actinopteri; order Cyprinodontiformes; family Goodeidae; genus Characodon; species Characodon lateralis. Next base: position 3,192 of record JAHUTJ010026603.1, read on the forward strand.
TCTCTATCCTTCTTGGTGAATCTAACATGTATCCTAGATAACTGGGCCCTGATCCGCGCCCAGCAGCTGGCTGCAAAGGAGGAGCGTCCCCTGCATGTCTGTTTCTGTCTGGTGGTCCCTAAATCCGAGGTATCCACACTGAGACATTACGCCTTCCTGCTGAAGGGACTGGAAGAAGTCGCAAAGGTAGTCTTTGGTTGTGTGTTTTCAAAAAATAAATTCAAAGAATTTAGTGAAACATGTAGTTGCATTCGCATGCTTACAGGAGAGGACCTGTGTATAAAATAGTAGGACTTTAAACCAGTAATGGTTGGCTTACAGGAATAAATCAACAGTAATTTTCTGTTTTGCAAGTGTTCTATAATTCTGTGTTTGCACATGGAGAACCAATCAGTTGGCCAGAGATCAATATGAACCAAGTTTACTTCTGATCAGCGATCATCAGGTCCAATACAGAAATATCAGATTTTTTCCCTGTTCATTAAATCAACCCAAACAGAACCAATAAACAGCATGTCCTTTACTTGGGGATGATATTTCTGTTAGATTCAAAGCTATTACAGTCCCAGTCAGAAGTTTACATACACTCATCACAGGCATGAGTGTCATTCATGTATGTCTTTAAAATTATAGCTTTTCTACGGTGGAATAATCAGACTACATACAACCACTATGACCTCTAAAAACAGCCCCACTAATACTTAGTTAAATGTCTCTTAGCATGTTGTACCTCGTCACATGCTTTCTGTAGCCTTCAGCTAGCATTTTAATAATAATCTTTCCTGTATATTTGATCACTCCTCATTGCAGAGCATTGTCCACAAGTTAAGAAAGAAGCCCCTGGTCCAAGATGGATGCCTTAAAGCTTGACTCAAGGTTGCAGCTGCCCACATGGACAAGCCAGATGTTGTCTGGTGAAATATTTCAGTCAGATGAGACAAAGATTGAGCTTTTTGCCACAAAGACAAGAATGTTTGGATTAGTCAAAGTTAGGTCTTCAGACCCAAAAACACCGACGCTACTGGAGAATTGCACTTCGTGAGTAGAATAATGAAGATGGAGGGCTAACGCCACATTTTTCACGTTTAGCAAGTCCACAGGTAAACAGGTGAAACCTGGACACTGATGATTTTTGATCCCAAACACCTTAAAGCAGTTTTGAAACAAATAAAGTAAACTATTGTTATGCTAAATTTGGTCTGTACCAGGAAACATTCACACTTCCTCAGTTCTACTCAGCAAAGCAACCATAGCAGAGTTTATGTAAAAGAGGTAACCCTTGGGTGTGAACACGCCTTTTGTTGAGCAGGGCCTTTCCAGGAAGAGACGAGCCGTAGGGAGCCAATGGCATTTTAATTAAAAACTATAAATGGTATGTCATTGAAGAATGTGATCCATCTGAATTTCGACCTTCTTTCCTGTCTTCATCAAACAGGACTGCAAACGGCTCAACATCCAGTTTCACCTGCTGCATGGGGCTCCAGGAGAGGTGCTCCCTGGCTTTGTGTCTGATCAGGGTTTTGGGGCCATGGTGACAGACTTCTCTCCGCTCAGAGAAACTCAGCAGTGGCTGAACGATGTCAAAAAGAAGCTGTCAGAGGACATCCCCCTCATACAGGTGGGAAGACGTATAACCACAGAATCCAATGTGCACTTTGGAAAATTCTGTCACAATAAAACCCCAAACCTTCATGTATTTTAGTATGATTTTTACACTAAAATACAACAGAATGTATATAACTAGGATTGTTGGTGACCCTCCATCCCAGCCTCAAATTGTTTGCAGCCTCCTGCTTGTTTTTGCAGCACTGTCCCTTTTTTAGCTCCATCCTGCATCACCTCTGACCAGCTTCTCCACCCCTACTCAAGCATTCCTTCAGCGGGATGCTGCCACCACCATGTTTCAGGGTGGGGTTGATGCGTTCAGGGTGATGTGAAATGTTAGTTTTTCACCACACAGTGGTTTGCATGCTGAGCACCTTCTTCCACATGTCTGCTGTGTGTCCCTGTATGGCTTGTGGCCACACATGTGCACTGTCCATGTTTTTATGTTTTCATCGGAAACCAAAATTGAAAACTATGTTTCCCGTTCTTTCCAGTTCAATCTTGCTTTACTTTGTGTTGGACTATTACATAAAATCAGTTACATTTGTATTGTTTCCACCATCTTCTGTTACCTCTGACCTTTTTCGACAGGTCGATGCCCATAATATTGTTCCCTGCTGGGTAGCATCACCTAAGATGGAGTACTCTGCCAGGACCATCAGAGGAAAAATTACCAACCTTCTGCCGGAGTTTCTCACTGACTTTCCTCTTGTAGAGAAACACGCACACACTGCTACGAGAACAGCCAAAGTAAGTGCTGAGGTACCCCCACATTACTGAGAAGGTTCTAAGGCAGCGCTGGACTACATATATGCATTTCAGTTTATAGTTTACAGTATTATGAAACTATTTATGATATTTGAAACTCCTGCACTGTTTCAATTGGGGTTCCAAGATAAGCGTGTATTAATGTTATTATTGCCATTTGATTTGTTCTGGCTGCAAACCCCAGTTCCCCTCCTAATGTCTGAGCCAAAGACACATTTCTCGTTGAATTAACCCTCCGCTCATCAGGGGCAGGATTCAGACTAAATTAAAATGAACAGTACAGACTTTAATTTAAAGTCACAACAATTGAATAGAATAGAAATATCCTTTATTGTCTCACAGTGGGGAAATTCAGGTGTACCAGCAACAAAGTGACAAAATGGAAGCATGCAGATTAACAGAAAGGTAAAAAACGAATAATAAAAATAGGAAAGAAACTGTACAGTAAGGGCAAATTTACAGCATGAAGAAATACAGTAGTTTTTAAAATCATATACTCGGATTTAGGGATGGGTACCAAATCCGGTATTCCGTCAGGCGTCACCTAATAACAGAATTTTGCCTTTTCATATAAAATCAAACGGTACCGTGTTTCTGTACGTAAATGCATCATTGTGACACTGAGGGAGTGGAAGAGCGGGCGATTTACCATGCCGGGCATGAACACAGCATTGCACGCACAAGAATGTAAGAATGTCAGTAGCCGCTGCTACAGTCAACAAAGCATGGCTGATAGAAAGCGCTTGAATCAGTGCAGCTTTGTTGGCTGAAAAGGCAAAGAACGATCTGCAGGTCTACCGGAGCTTCCCAGCAGTCCTCAGCTCAGTGAATCCTCTCTTGTGGTGGTGGCAGAAGAGCGGTCAGTTCAATTCAATTCAGTTTTTATTTATATAGCGCTAATTCACAACACATGTTGTCTCAAGGTCAGTTGCCTATGCTGGCCAGCTTGGCAAAAAATATCTGTTCAAGCCTCTTCCACTCCTTCAGAGTGAGTTTTCTCCAGCAGGGGATACAGTCAGTGTGGCTCTTGCCTGAGAAAGTTGACAGGTTTTTGAAAAAGCACCGCACAAGGATCAAAGATGAACAGTAAATGTAGCTCACAGCAAAGACGTTTGCTTCATTTCCATTTGCAGTTTGTGATACTTCCATTTGTAAAATAGTATACCTTAATTTTACTTCATCCTCTTTTGCTCATTTGTTTAATTTTTTAGGTTTTGGTGGCAATGATAGTTTGGATCAGTGTTCGAAAACTGCATTTTGTATTTACTCAGATTATTTTTGTTTTATATTAAAATTAGTTTGAAGTTTGACAAAAAAGCAAAAACAGAAGAAATCTGTAAGGGGGGTAACTACTTTTTTTTTTTTCAAGTAATGTAGAGAAAGTGTTAAATATTATTTGAATTTCTTCAGAACTTTATATTTAGTTTCTTTTAAGCTGAGTTTTATGTATTATGGGAAACATAAAACCAACCGACCTCCTTTGCGGCTGTCAGGTGTGCTGCTTTTGACTTTACTCTGCTCCTCTGCCTCCACCTCAGCCTGTAGACTGGGAGAAAACCCTGGCCTCCCTGGATGTTGACAGAACAGTAGGAGAACCGCAGTGGGCCAAGCCAGGCTCTGAAGCAGGGATGGCCATGTTGGAGTCCTTCATTGATGTTCGCCTGAAGCTGTTCGCCACCCAGCGCAATGACCCCAACATGGCTGCCCTCAGCCAGCTGTCCCCATGGATCCGCTTTGGTCAGTATGATCACAGAAAGCAGAACTTATGTTAAAACAAGACATGTAGGCAAGAGATGTAAAAGTTATAATAAATGATAGGATTAGAGATCTTCCCTCTGGTTGAACGTCCTCACAAGTTCTGCACATTCCTCGCATTGAAGCCATTTAATCAACTGTACTTCTCCTCATTACATCCGACTACATCTTGCCACTTCTGTCTTCCTCCTCCGATCAGGCCAGCTTTCAGCCCAGCGTGTGGCGCTGCAGGTCCGGCGCTGCGGGAAAAACGCCGGCGAGTCTGTGGCCGCCTTCATTGAGGAGCTGGTGGTGCGCAGGGAGCTGACCGACAACTTCTGCTTCTACAACGAGAAGTACGACAAAGTGGAAGGTCAGTGGGTCCTGGTGATGGCTATCCTGCAGCAGCCGACTTTTCGTCTGAATGAATTCAGTAAAAAGAAAAACCGCCACAATTCTGCCTCACAGGTTTTCTGTTTTGATCTTGTGATATTTTTGGACACTGGGCGTTGCTCTTAGGTGCTTATGAGTGGGCTCAGAAGACACTGAAAGATCATGCCAAAGACAAGAGGGAATTCATTTACACACGGGAGCAGCTGGAAAAAGCACAGACACATGACAAGTTATGGAACGGAGCTCAGGTACCATAAAACCTATATGAAATATCTGAGTGGCATCTATGATGAAATCAAGTCAGGTTTTCTACAGTTTTTGGGAAAAATATCCATATATCTGCATCTTGTTTTTTTGTTTACTTTTTGTCACATTATGACCACAAACCGGTGTGATTTTCTCTGTTGTGGCATCTTGTGTGATGGAGCAACACACAGCTGTGCCTAATTCTGAAGATGAAGGAAAATATTTCATGTTTTTTAACATTTTGTACTAATTCAAATCTGAAAATGTGGCTTACTTTTGTAATTAGGCCCCTTTACTCTGACACCCATTTACAAACTCCAGTGCAGTCAGAGTCAGTTGCCCTCAGATGTCAGCTAGTAAATAAACACTGACAGGCTGGGCAAGGAGAGCATTAATCAGTGAAGCAGCCCATGGTTACTCTGGAGGAGCTGCAGAATCTTTTGGCAGGACAACTATTCCACAAATCTGACTTTTGATGGAACGCTGGAAGGAAGAAAGCCATTGGAAGTCCTGTTGTTTGCAACAAGCCATGTATGGAACACAGCAGACATGTGGAAGAAGCATGATGCAGTCGGGATGTTTTCAGCAGGGACAGGGAAGCTAAACAGAGTAGGCTGGGTGGAGCTAAATACATGAAATTCCTGGAGGAAAACCTGAGGCTGCAGAAGATGTGAGGTTGGGGTGGAGGTTCACCTTCAAGCAGGACAATGACCCTAAACAAACAGTGAGAGCTACGGTATTTCTGCCAAATACATTATTTTATGCCTCCGTTTAACAATTTGGTGCAACATGTTGGATTCATGTTAATGTGTGTTTAAAGAAATAACTTTAAACCTAATAACAAAAATGTAAAAAAAGAAATTAAAAAAAGTCTACAAAACGACTCACAATCCCACCTGCAGTACCGCCATGGGTCCACTAGAGGTCGCGACCCCATCGTTGAAGACCTCTGGTTTAGATCAGTGATTCCCAACCGGGGGTACTCGGACCCCTAGTGGTACATGAGCACGTTGCAGGAGGTACGTGGAAACATTTAATATTTCATTTCCAAGATGAGGGGTAAATATCATCAGTTAGTAGGGATTATTATTGGATGTGTGATGCTTTATCAGGACCCAAGTGCAAAACACACCAAACTTTTACCAACCAAAAGAGCAAACAAGGCACAATAAAACAACTACAGGTGGGAAAGAGTAGAGCAGGGGTGTCATTGCTGTTCACCTGGACGAGGACCCTTTACTAGGAGAGAAAGTAACAGCCGTTTCCACTCTGCCTCCAGATCTATCAAAGCTTATCAAAGACAAGCAATCTCAGGTGTCTCATTAAAGCTCAGTTAAATGATGAAAACAATGTAAAACTGATATTATAAACCTGAATATTATTTTTAAGTGTTCTGTTGCTGATTTTTTTTTTTTTTTTAGTTTTAAATGCCAGTTTATTGGGGACTTATTCAAAAGAGCTATTGTTTGTTATAGCAAAGCAGGTTTATTATTTATGTTGATTTTGTATTTATTTAGATTATTCACTGTCACGACAACAGAGTTATCTTTGTTTAATTTGAGCTCAAAAGAATAAAATGCCTTAGAAATACCCCTACCATTATCCAAGGGGGCACCCCGCCCCACCAACAAGGTAGTAATAGTACGTTTTCACAGTTCAGTTCAGTTTTCAATTCTGTTATAACACTTATTCACAACACGTCGTCTGAAGGCACTTTACAAAGTCAATTCAGTCAAGTTTTACAGATTTCAAGTCAGGTTCATACATTCCAATTAATCCTAACTGTCAAAGTTGTTCAGTTTATTTTTCAAATTGCTTTAAAGTTTTTCTGTCTAAGGAAACCCAGCAGATTGCATCCAGTCAGTGACTTGCAGCATTCCCTTCTCCTGGATGAGCATGTAGAGACAGTGGAGAGGAAAACCTCCCTTTTAACAGGAAGAAACCTCCAGCAGAACTAGGCTCAGTGTGAGCGGCCATCTGCCACGACCGATTGGGGGTTTGAGAGAACAGAGCAGAGACACAAAGAGAACAAAGAAGCACTGATCCAGGAGTCCTTTCTATGGGAAGNCTCAGTGTGAGCGGCCATCTGCCACGACCGACTGGGGGTTTGAGAGAACAGAGCAGAGACACAAAGAGAACAAAGAAGCACTGATCCAGGAGTCCTTTCTATGGGAAGGAAAAGTAAATGTTAATGGTTGTAGCTCCTTTACTGGCTTCATCTAGGAGAGAAATACAGTTAAGCAGATGAACTCTGAGCCACTTTTCAAGTCTTGAGTATGAAAGAGCACATACAGTTATTCACAGGAGAAGCTCAGCCAGTTGATGTCATTCCTTTTATTAGATCAAGTCATGAGCCTGTTTCTGTCCCTGCATCGTCATTACTCTACTTTCTATGGTCAAACTTGACAACAGCTGGACGCAAACACACTCCTCATCCTCTGTGCCGCTGACACAGACACGTGAGTTACGTGGCGCTCACATGCAGGTGAACACGCGCTCCTGACCAGGGACATAGACTGCACAGAGAAACATGCCGCTTAAACCTGGAAAGCAAACAAGGATATCTGCGGTTTTTAAAAGCACCAAATTGTATTTTGAGCAAAAGGGATCATGGGGTTCACAAGTCAAAGGTTGGGAGCCACTGGTCTAGATCATAGCCAGACAAACTAATGTTCAGACACTCTCCATTAACTCTGACTGCAGTTGAGCTATTTAGCAAGGAAGAATGTGTGAAGATTTTACACTATAAAAGACTTGTAACTGACAATGTAGTAAAATGTGGTTGTACAAAGTATTGACTCATGGGGCCTGAATACGAATGCATGCCACACTTTCAGACTTTTACTCATAAAAGAAACGTTTAAAACCATGAATTATTTTTTTTTCCCCACTTGACCATCATGCATTACTTTATGTTGCTATATTACATAAAATCCCAATAAGACACATTGAAGTTTGTTGTGGAAAAGTTCATGTGCTGGGAAAACCTTTGCACACAGCTGAGTGTAAACTGGGTCCTTTCAGCAGCTCTGTTGACTTTGTTAGTCTTAAAGAATTAAGCCACTTTCTTTGAGGACTTTCCATTAAAAGTTTAAAATAACTCTCTGTTCTCTCACCAGTACCAGATGGTAACAGAGGGGAAGATGCATGGCTTCTTGAGGATGTACTGGGCCAAGAAAATCTTGGAGTGGACTCGCTCACCAGAAGAGGCGCTCTCCATCGCTCTGTACCTGAATGACCGCTACGAGCTGGATGGGCAGGACCCCAATGGCTTCGTCGGTAAGGAAGCAGGACTGGGTTAGTAATTAGGTCCTCGGTTACTCTTTTCTCACTCTCCCCACCCTGCTGGGTTCTGTCCTGTAGGTTGCATGTGGTCCATCTGCGGCATCCACGACCAGGGCTGGGCTGAGAGACCAGTTTTCGGAAAAATCCGCTACATGAACTACAAAGGCTGCCTTCGGAAGTTCAATGTAGCTCAGTTTGAGAAGAAGTACTGTCCCAAAAAGCCTTGAAGCATGGCACGCTTGAAAGGATATAGAGAAAATGTTTGATGAGCTCCATCTCCAACATTTTGCCTCAGGGAGTATTTCTAATGTCTTTTTAGAAGTGGATGTTTATTCTCATGTCTGACGATATTTAGCATATTATGTTGGGCCTTTTTTTTTCTTTAGTTTCTTTTAAATTGCACCTACTAATAAAACTAAACTATGCTGGAGTATCTGAAAGATCTTTTTCATATATACACTTTCATTTTAAATGTTTGAAAAACCTGTTTCTACAATGTTTTTGATGCTGCCGTTGGATTCACTGTTACAGCAATCCTGTTGCTCTTTTTGTAACTGTATTTTTTGGCCTGTAGGATTCTGGTTGCTATAAATCAGTCAACTACAGACTCACCTTTGTGTTTTGTGTTACTTTCTCTGTTCTCTTTCAATATACTTACTATAATTAATCAAGAACTGCAACACCACAGGAATTCACACCAAACTGTTTTTTACTTAAGAGTATATACCCAGCTAAATTAATTCTTCCAGAATTTAAAGCAGAATATTCTGTTTAAAATGTGAAATCTGACTTGGCACAGATGTTTTTTTTTAAACACGGGAAAAAACTGCAGCAGGACCTATTAGGAAGACACGATCCTCCATCAAACACAAACTGATATGTGACTGTGTCTATATAAGGGAATGGAGGTTCAGCCCAATTAGGGAGCAAGCTTTCATTCAGCACACATGTAATTAAACAAAACAATACCCTCCCCAGTCCAGCCTAATTATCTGCACTCTTACCAGAGGATAAAAACAGTCTCTGAAGATAACGCTGCAACTGAAACCAGTTAGCTAATTAAAAAAATGAATCCTCTTGTGTTCCCTTTCGTTTCAGAGGAAAAGATGAAGCTTCCTTAGATTTTATTTTTATTTGTTACGTTAACTACCTGGGAAGTCTACAGTTCTACAGAATATCTGTGTCTAAAGCTGTTGGGCTTAAAGGGGGAGCTTTAAGTCCTGTTTAGAACAAAGACCTTTTTTTTAACCTAAAATTCGATATGTAACCCTCTGAACCCTAATGGCACCACTCCAGTAAACACTGGGTTTGTTATTGTTTGTACAATAATTTGTACTTGACTCTCGGGCGCATAGGTGGAACAGGGGTAAAGTGCATGACTTGTATAGAGGCTACAGTCCTTGACATAGCTGTCACGGGTTGACCCCGTGGACCTTTGCTACATGTCTTCCTCTCTGTCCACCCCATTTCCTGTTGGTCAACTTACAAAACTGGCCACTGGTGCCACAAAAAAGTACTTGACTCTTTGCCACAAAATTACGTTTTTTCATTAATTTTATTATAACTCTTGTTGTCTCTCAGATTACTCCAAATATCATTCGTCTCCTGAATAAAAAGTCTGTCTTGTCTTTTTAGAAGATTTTGTCATTTGAAATAAAATAGTACCCCCAACACCCCAAGGGTATTGCTCATTTATACTTTCAAGCCACTTTATTACATACAACTCAATAGTACTGGTTCTGAAACTCATGTACCTTCAGAACATCCCTCATTCCTCACGGTATAGATCCAACAATGTGCCGGGATCGTTACTTAGTGTTGTTAGAAATGTCTGAGGTTAGCTCACATCTATAATGATGTGAGTCTTCTACCACAGCCCCAAAGTGCTTCAATGGACTGAGATCTTATGTCTGTGTTGTAGTGTTTCTCATTTCTTATTTGGTAAAGAGCCCAAAATGTGCCATGAAAATATCCCCCACACTAGAATGTGACTTATCAACCACTGTGCAGTGTTTGTTTTTACCTCCAAAAATACTGTTTCAAGGCCCAAGAGTATTTTGATTTACAGCGCTGATGTACCACATTATCGATGGTGTGACAGGACTAATTGCCTCTCTGAGAGGCAAGAAGACTGGAACCAATAGGGGATTCAGTGTAAAGAATTGGGCCAAATGTGGAAAAGCACATGGCAAAGAAGACAAATGGCCAGCTAAGAAAGCTGTGTGCCACAACTATAGAAAAATGTGAAAAAGTCTGCCGCAGCAGCAAGTCAATGAATGAGGTCACTGGAACTAACGAAGTTAGAACTTCATATTTTTTAGGCTCTGTCTATGATGCAACAGAGAGAAGAGATGCATGGACAGTAAAGCTGTACATGGATTCAATTCCTGTGGAATTAAAAATTGACACAAGGGCATATGTGACTGTCATTAATGAAGACACAATCCACAATTTAAACCCTGAAAGGACATTAGAAGCAACCGACCTGCCTCTGCACGGACCTGCAGGTGAGCTGTTTTGCAATGGATATTTTAATGTTACAATCGGCACAAAGAGAAAGAATATACATCCAAAGTTTATGTTGTACGGGGCCAAAGAGTCAGCAATCTGCTCAGCTGCGCCCTTTCAGTCAGGATGATTCTGATGCGTCGTGTAGCTGAGGTGAAATGCAAACCCTACAATCACCAGCAGGCACATGGCGAGCATGGCATATTAAAAACTGATCCGGTTAAAAAAGGATGCTGTACCGTATGCCGTCCACACTGCTTGTCGTGTACCTTTTCCCATGTTGCAGAAAGTTAATGAACTGCAGAGGAAGGAAACCGACAACATAGTTGAAAAGGTGACACCGTCTACAGAATGGTGTGCTCCGATGGTACCAGTTCTAAAGAAAAACACAGTAAAAGCCAGAATCTGGGTTGACCTGACAAAATTAAACAAATTAGTCAAAAGAGAACATTTTATCCTGACGATTCTTGATGAGATCATCTCCAAACTAAATGAAGCAGCTGTATTTTCTTCTGTCGACGCTGCCAGTGGATTCTGGCAGATTCGTCTACACCCGGACAGCTGCAAACTTACCACATTTACGACTCCCTTTGGCAGGTACTGTTTCAAAAGACTACCCTTTGGCATAACAATTGCACCAGAGATCTTCCAGCACAAAATCCTGGAAACACTGGAGGGACTGGAAGGTGTGGAAATCTTCATGGACGGCATTCTAGTTTACGGGACCACAAGGGAACAGCTTGACACCCGACTTGAGAAGGTACTACAACGCGGCCTTATAAAGAAAATGTTCCTTCAGAAAGAGCAAGTTGCACTTCCGGGGTCACCTCATAAACTCAATAGGGGTCAGGCCAGACCCAGAAAAGGTAGAGACCATTCAACAGCTGCCATTACCAAGTAATGTGCAGGAACTCGAAAGAATCCTGGGCATGGTCAACTGTCTGGCAAGACCCATCCCCTCTCTGTGCCACTTCAGCTCCACGGTGAAGCATGGAGACCAGTGGTTTACGGTTCTAGGTGCCTCTCGGAGGCTGAAAGACGCTATGCCCAGAAAGAGAAGGAGTGTCTGGCATGCGTGTGGGCCTATGAAAAGTCTGATAAATACACTGCTCAAAAAAATAAAGGGAACACTCAAATAACACAATATAACTCCAAATAAATCAAACGTCTGTGAAATCAAACTGTCCACTTAGGAAGCAACACTGATTGACAATAAGTTTCACAACTGTTGTGTAAATAGAATAGACAACAGGGGGAAATCTTTGACGATTAGCAAGACACTCAATAAAGGAGTGATTCTGCAGGTGGGGACCACAGACCACTTCTCAGTACCTATGCTTTCTGGCTGATGTTTTGGTCACTTTTGAATGTTGGTGGTGCTTTCACACTCGGGGTCG
>JAHUTJ010026604.1:0-15120 GCA_036250325.1 Characodon lateralis
GTCATAGCCGTAATGTCCTAAATGAGCTGAACATTTTAAAAGTTGAATGGCTGAAATAGCACAAAGTATGAAGGAGGAGATAGGTGCCAAAAAAAGTGTTAGATATACATAATAATAAAAAGAAACAGGATCTCTATCACACAATTATACCATAGCGGAAAGTGTGGGAATTGTAGGAAAGTGGTACGAAATTGGAAGCCCGCCCAACCTGGCAACACTGCTCCTGTCATGTCCACTCACTGAAGCCATGACCTGCAGTCTGGGGTGAAGTTTGAACATGGGAGGAATCAGTCTCTTGCACTAACCAATAGGAACATATCTTACCTCGTTCCTCTAAAGGAACGTTGTAATAAAGGCCACTAGTGCCGAAAAAATATCTTTAAAAAATGTTTTTGTTTGATTTAAATAAATAAAAAACCCTATTCTCAACATGAGTATTTGAAAAACTATATTCAACATGATTCAAATAAAATCATCACTTAAAAATTAACTTGTGATTCTTCCCCTACTTCGTTCATCTCGTCCTTGGATTATCTTCAGCATCATCACTCCCAGCAGCTCCAAGAGTTTACTTCCAACTTCGCCACGTCAGCACTCTTCTTCAGCTTTAGCGCCTTAGTATTTTCAAAGACGTCATCCGTTAAGCTTTCACTAAGAGTAGAGCTTGACATGCATTAATTAATTAATTAATTAATTAATTATAAAAAATAAAAATAAAAAGGTGCATGATAGGGCTGTGTTAATTCCCTGTTTCTTCTCTCGCATTAGCTTCTCAGGAATTCCACTCACAACGTCCAGGTATGAACATCTCATTGCAATCTCCCAGCCCTTACATAAGTGCATTCTGCAATTCCTCATGCTGGTCGGCTTAACAGATCTCTTCTAGATAAGATTCGCTTTATCGCATCTCATATTCCTTGCCCTCAGCCTTCAAGGTCTTTCTCCTTCAGTGGTGTAGCTACTCTCTTTCTCCCACTTTCAAGCCAACTTCTCGCTCGTCATCTAGTCAGGTTCAGCCAAACTTTCACATTTTTACTCAGGGTTTGCATATTTAGTGCTTTCTCTTAACCTCTCAGGTTTGTCTGATTTGTCTTTACATGCCTAATCAGGCCATATCTTCTTCCGTGCATTATCAGGTACATCCAGGTCTCTATGCCTAGTCTGGATTTATCATGTTAACGCCTCGTTGTCAAGCTCAGATCATTCTTTCTTCACGCATTGTCTGGCTAGCAAATAATTTCCCTTTCTCGCCTGTCAGGCACGACCAGGTACACTCTGCTCACCTCGTCACAGTATACAAGTCCCATCCTCCTGCCCGATCAAATATCATTTAGTTTTCCTTTGCCACTCAGGCCCGCCTGTCTACATCCGCTATGCCTGGCCAGGTTTTATCTCATTCGATCTGCATCTCATCAGGCTCGACAAAGTCTCGCCCTCTGTTCTCTTCATCAGACACTGCTGATCTGCATCATTAGTGTTATTCAGCTTATTCCTTTCCCTTCAGCTCTGTCAGCTTCATCTTTCTCCTTCATTCATTAGGCTCAGCTTGGTTCTTACTCTCAAACTCCGTTACGTTCCCTTCACTCAAATTTTAGCCAGATTCTTATCCCGTCCTATGCCTGTTAGGCTTTTATCGTCCTCTTTCCTCGCTGTCCTTCTGCTCCTCCATTTGTATCTTGTTCAGCTAGGCCTCGGCTCGGCATTTTGGCTGCCTGTGCATCTTGCCCCCGGTTCGTTTTAGGTCCTTAATGTAGATTAGGGTCGGCCACTTCTGCAGCGGCCCAAGGAGTCTCGCTAGCCTCCCATCTTTAACCTGGCCACTGTTCACCTTCGTCTTTCCCATCCTATGTTTGTCCAGACTTCCTCTCTGCATTAGCTGCTTAACGATCTCCCAGCTCTTTAGTAGAACTTCTCACATCATCTGGTGGTGGATGGCCTTTAATTGAATTCAATTTATCTGCATAGATAATGATCAGCCCATCTAGCTCCATCTCTCTTTTCCCCATTTCTCCAGGTCTGCTATTCCCTGCTTAAGTCAGGCACGGTCAATCATTTCCCTCCTCCACTTCATAAATTCATTCTTCCAATTATCACGTTCAGTCATAACAGCATTCTCTCTTTTTCTTTTCTCTTCTTCTTCCTCATGCCTCAGGGTTTTTCTTCATTCCTTAGCCTCCACGGCTATTCATACTCTACCCTTATGCCTCTGCAGTATAATACATTCATCATTTCGATGCCTCCAGAGTTCTATCTATCATTTCTCATTGCCTCCGCGGCGATACTTTAATTTCTCTATGCCTTCTTGGTACGATCTATCATCTCTCATTGCCTCTGCGGCATCGCTTCTATTCTCAATGCCCCCCGGGGCTCGAGTCATCATGTATCGCATTGCAGAATCATACAGCAATTCATATGGCTTTGGGGCCAATCACATTCATCATCTCGATGCCTACGCGGCTCGAGTCATCATTCCTTGTTTTCTTCATTCATTCAACAACTCATATGCCTCAGCGGCGTAAACGCATCCAGCCTTCATTTTCATACTGTTACCATTTTACTTATTCATCGGTTCACTGCTCAACCTATCATCTCTCCATCAGCTTCTCCAGGCTTATTCATCCTTTCCTGCACCTATGACCTGTCTGCTCTCTAACTACTCCTAATTCTCTGTCAGGTTCACTCATTTCTGTCCACCCAAGTAAATCCTTATTTCTTCTCTGTCCTTAAACCTAAACTTATCCCTCTGCCTCCAACATTCTATCACCAGCATCCTTCTACCGCAGTAATCGTTTGTCTTCTCCCTATTCTTCACTTCAATCTTCTCTCCATCAAGTAGCACCTCGTCATCATCTTCGTTTTACTTTATCCTTTCCCTCCTAATGGGTGCAGATCTTTTCCATCTCGCACCTTAACAGGCTCTCCTTCATTCTCAGTGCTTTCTTTGCTAACTTTTTCATCATTTTTGATGCTCTGCTGCTCGATCTACCATTCTTGTTGCTTCGTGGCAGTGCTTTCATTTCTCTATGCCTTCTCGGCTCTATCTATCATCTCTCATTGCCCCTGCATCAATTCACCCAGCTATTTTTTAGACTCTACTACCTCAATGTCAGTTCCCTGGATGTTCAGCTGGTGACAGTAGGTCTTCACCTGAAGTAATCCACCACCAGATCTTTGGTTTTCCCTGAGTTGGTCCGGAGGTATTTCTGCTGGCAGCAGTCCACAGATTCCTGTGTCCACTGTCTGTACTCACCTGTGATGAGGCTGACTATGGCCGACACAGCTGTAGATGACAGCCTGGGGAGTTGACGGAGACGTCTGCAGTGTAAAAGTGTGAACAGGAATGGTGCCACCACGTGTCCCTGTGGGGCCCCCTTACTTCATAACTGCATAGTAACACCCCTGTGTCCTCACATAGTGTGGGTGCCAAGTAAGGTAGTCCAGTATCCCCTTGTACAGATGGTGGTCCACTCCTGACAGTTCCAGCTTGTCCCTCAGATATCGCAGCTGGATGATATTAAAACAACTAAAGAAATTAAAGAACATGATCCTTGTAGTTTTTCCAGGCTTCTCCAGGTGGGTCAGAGCTCAGTAGAGGTCGATAATAGCATCATCCATCCCGATGCCAGGTTGGTAGATAAACAGTGGATCCAATAAAGACCCCACCAGGGGACGAAGATGGTTGAAGACCAACCTTTTAAGGGTCTGCATCAGATGTGAGGTCAACGGCACTGGTACTACACAGGAAGTCTTACACAACTGTGGTTCTTTCTCCAGGCAAAGTTGATTTGCGCAGCATCTCAGGGCCCTGGAGCTGATGCCATTCGGACCTGCAGCCTATCGCACCTTGATCTTTTGCAGCTTGTTCCTTACCTGACACATTGAAAGGGACAAGATGGGGGAGGGGAGCTGTATATGGAGTCCTCTAAAGCGGATGGGATTGGTGATGGCTGAGAGGTGGGAAGTGTGGGGATTTATGGTGTGTTCCATTTGTACTCGGAAGTTGGAATTTCCGACCCCTGAGTAGGAAATGTAAACTGGAACGCACGTAAATGTTGGAATTACAAGTCGGAAAGTCGGGGCAACACGACCATACCCAACTTCCACATTCAAGATGGTTGCTACTTCCATCAATAGTAGTAAAACGTTCTTACTGTGACTGTTTTTCATTTCTCTATGCCTTCTCGGCTCTATCTATCATCTCTCATTGCCTCCGCAGCAATTCACCCAGCTATTTTTTAGACTCCACTACCTCAAGCAGTTTATTATTTATGTAACATTTAGTCTGTTGTACACGTACAATCTTTCAGTGTTTATAAGACAAGATTTTACAACAGTTTATATGCACAAAATACAACGTGGAACAGTGTTTTTGTCATTGTTGATGTAAAACCGCTGTTTCAGTTGCTAGCAACATGAACGAAAACAAACAGGAAACTAGAATGCTACAACTTGGAGATGACATAAACTCTGACATCCCAGTTCCGACTTCCGAGGTTAATAGAACGCAGCATAAAAGCAAGCAGTTGTCAAAGATAATGGGGTTTGCAGCTGGGGAGACTGTGCAGGGAAATGGGTGTGTCTGATCAAAACTGTTGAAAAACTGATTCAGATCATTCACCCACCCTAAAGCTTTGGAGTTTTGTTTGTGATCTGAAGTTGTCCTCAGGGTCTTACAAACCACACTGATGTTGTTCTGCTGCAGCTAGTCCTCCATCTTCTTTCTATAAATGTTTTTCCATCCCTGATCTTTCTTCTCAGGTCCTTCTGTGCAACTCTAAGCTCCTCATTTCCTGGCTCTCTTGTTTTCCTTGGGGAGAGTCTTATTTTCAGGGCCTTCTTTCAGGGTTGATTCAGGGCTTGTTATTGGAGAATCATTGTGCTTTCATGAGAGGCACAGTGTTGTCCACACAGAAGTTAATTTAGTCTGTGATGCAGTCTGCAATGCTGTCACTATCCTTCCCATGAGGAGGACAGAGCTCTTCCCACAAAGTGGTGCTGAAACAGTCCCTCAATGCGTCTTTAATCTCCTCAGACCATATGTTCACTCTGCATCTCACAGCTGGCTCTCTGTGTACAAGGGGTTTATACACAGACTGGAGATGAACCAGGTTGTGATGAGCGGTATGCCTCCTTAGTTTAGCCTACAATACGTCCAGTGTTTTATTGTCTCTGTTGTAATCTCTGATCTTACCTGCCACTTACCTGTGGCAGGTTAGACAGACAGACAGACAGACAGACAGACAGACAGACAGACAGACAGACAGTCAAGGTGATGGTGGTAAAAGTGGGGGACAGGGAGACATGATAAAAATTCTGGGGATGCTGTATTTGGAATCTGCAGTGTGAACAGTGTGAATAACTTAGCAAGCAGTAGCAGAGGGAGGAACATACAACGTGATCGCGATAACAAGTGTAGATACAGCCTCATGCTAACAGCTAGCCGCTCAGTGTCCTTACTACAGAATATCTCTTTGATAGTTAAAGTTGCACCATCTATTTATAAACACAGCCAGACCCCCTCCCCTTCCTTACTGCTCTCCTTTGCTATGTTGTCACAGAGTAAATTAAAACCAATCCATGTTTATGCGTGTGTCCGGATTTTGCGCTGTTAGCCACGTCTCAGTCAGGATAGTCAAGCTATTATATTGACTAGCCAAAGACCCACTCTTGCCAGGTAAGCGCAGCCAATTTATCTAATTTGTTGGAAAGGAACCTCATATTTCTTGTGACGATGGATGGATGTGGTTGTGCTGCGCAATGCAAGCGTGGGTCTGGCATCTGTTCCTGCTCACCTTTCTGCTCAGTATCTGGTGGCAACACAGAACTATGGAGAGCTAATAGCTGATCTCTACTGTAAACCATGGGACCGTGGCTGCTCAAGCGGTCTCTGAAATGACATCTGACTGGCATCTCCTTTACCTACTCTGAACGCCAGAGATGCCGCTGCTCCCCTCACCTGGGAAGAACACCTGGACACACCTCACGTCACATTCCTGTGACGTGAGGTGTGTCCAGGTTGACATGACTCATGTTTCTGTTCAGGAGTTCTCCGACGAAGGTGTTCTTTTTGACCTGCCTCGTCTTCCTGTTAAACAGTTCTCAGACAAGGGTGTACAGGTGGACCTGCCTCATGTTCCTGTCCAAGAGTTCTCCTGCGAGGGTGTCCAGGTTGACCCGCCTCAAGTTCCTGTTCAAGAGTTCTCCTTCAAGGGTGTCCAGGTGGACCCGCCTCACATTCCTATTTAAGAATTCTCTGACAGGGGTGTCCTGGTGGACTCCATCTACGTCTTCAGAGTCTCCATCCATGCTATTCTTATAAGTCCTACGGTAGTTTCAAGCTTCCAATGTCCCACTGTGATCCCAAACCTCCAGGGTACCACTATGGCCTCAGATCTCCAGAGCTTCTTTGTGGGTTCCTGTTTTCAGAGTTTGTTTGCGGGTTCAAGTCTCCAAGCTCTGCCCACAGTTCAAGCCTCTCAAACTCTACCCCGAGTTCAAGCCTCCCAAACTGTCCAGAGTTCAAGCATTTCGAGCTCTGCCCAGAGTTCAAGCCTCCCAAACTCTGCCCAGAGTTCAAGCATTTCGAGCTCTGTCCAGCGTTAAGCCTCCAAAGCGCCACATTTGGTTCCCTAAAATTCAACACTCTGAGCTCCAGTTAATTATTTTCTGACCCTCCAAGACTCCTACGGTAATGCTAGCCTCCAAGACTCCCACACTGACATTGGTATCCAAGGTTCCTGCATCACCGTGGCCGACCCCAAAAGGTTCCTCCCCCTTCAGTGCAGCAGGCCACTAATCCTCGCCTCTGCACGACCCATCTTCAATGTTCTCAATTAGGGAAGGAGGTTGCTGCACAAAATCATGCATTTCTTCCATTTTCTAATAATTGTGCCAACAGTTGCTTCTTCTCAACAAGCTGCTTGCCTATAGTCCTGTAGCCCATCCCAGCGTTGTGCAGGTCTACAATTTGTTTTCTCTGGTGTCCTTAGACAACTTTTTGGTCTTGCCCTTGGGAACGAGTTCAAACAGATGCAATAAATACAGGTAATGAGTGGAGGATAGAAGGGCTTATTAACTACAAATTAACAGGTCTGTGAGAACCAGAATTCTTGCTGGTTGGTAGGTGATCAAATACCTATTTTATGCAATAAAATGCTAATTAATTTTTAAATATCTTACAATGTGATTTTCTAGAGTATGTCTCTCACAGCTGGAGTGTACCTATGATGAAAATTACTGACCTCCATTTTTGTAAGTGGTAAAACTTGCAAAGTTGGTGGTGTAGAATACTTATTTTCCCCCTTTTGGTTTATAAAAAAAATCTGATGACCCCTGCCGGCACACACACACATACACCCTCCAACCAGACACGCACATATTTTGTTTTCAAACTCCATAGCAGTTCATTTCACACATCAACCTTTTTTGAACAAATAAAAGCAATAAATTACAGGTTGCAATAAAATAAACAACAAACCATCTTTACAGTATAAATATTTTAACTGTAAATGTAAATAATGTAATTCACTATACATTTTTTACAGTAAAGGAATTCAACACTATACACCTTCCATTTTGCACAGAGGCATTTCACAAAAAATGCCTCTGTGCAAAAATAGGTTCAAAAACACGAACAACTCCTTGATAGGAAACAAAATAAGAAATTAAAGGGTTGTTGTGTAACAATGACGCATTTTATTCTCACACCTTTTCAGTGACTGGTGTGTGCCTTCTTGTTGCTGCAGATCCTCTCATCTCTGAGTTTTCAGTGTGTAGCTTTGATATGTATTTTGTCTTGATTGAGGCCACAACAGAAAAATCTATCTCACATAAATAGCATTTAGCAAAAGTAACTGTTCCTCCTCTGATGTCCTGAGGTCGGCAGGTGATGTTGCACTGAAGGGGTCATGGATCCAATCATTCTTTGAAATACTGCATCAAGAAACATCTCAGGAATTGCACAGATGGTGTTTTGTAGCTCATCTTCAGTGAATGCTTTTAAGTTTTAAAATGAGTCCATATTTCCATCTTTCATTCACTGCTACCACATCTCAAGTTTTTTGATGAATGCCATACATCTGCAAAATCAGTTCATTGAGTTTCAGTAACATGTCACTAAGGTATGCAAGTTTCATTAAGGAACTTGTTACAGTAAAATTTGTGGGCAATTTGTGGGATCACTGCCCTCTTACTTTAAAAAATGGGTTAGGTTGCCGGTTTGAACTCCTGCTCTGTCCTCAGTCGTTGTGTCCTTAGGCAAGAAACTTCACCCGCCCTGCCTGCTGATGGTGATCAGAGGACTCAGTGGTGATAATTGTATGGCAGCCTCACAATGTAGCTTACCACTATCAGTGTGTTAATGTGTATATGAATGGGTGGATGACTGATTGTTGTGTAAAGAGCTTTGGGGTCCTCAGACTTGATAAAGCCCAATACAAGTGCAATACAAGTGTATTTACCATTTATCTTGCAGTTGAAAGATTCTGGACAGCACCTACCTACATTACAGCCACTGGGACCTGCAGTGAAACAGAACAGAGCACATGTCGAGCACATTTCCTCACACAGTGCCAAAGAAATTCAGGCTTTGTCTGGACCTTTGTCCAGACATTTGTCAGGTTGTGTTCTGATATATTTGACTGTGATAAAGACATAAGTCATTACATCATTCAGGTCTGGACTCAGCTGTTTAGACGGCAGTGCTTTGTGGTATAGCATGCAATACGTTCACTGCATATTAGGGGAGACGCGCTTTATGAGTGCTTGCAGCCTTCCTTGATCACACCCATTGCCTGCATTCCATCTGTACAGATCCCCACACAGTCCTGCCATTTAAGATTTGCCTCTTTCAAGTAAGAGTCAATGATTTTAAACACTTCTTCTGCAGTAGATCTGCCAGGAACTTGTTTGCAAAAAAGCAATAAAGTTCCTCCCTTATCTCATATCCATCTTTGAATCTGACATAAGTTATCAGTAGTCTTTGTTACTGTCTGTGGCTTCGTCCATCTGCAGAAAAAAGCGGCTGTTACGCATCTTATAATGAAGCTACTCCTCTATGTCCTTTGACATCTCATAAATACTCCGGCCAATGATATTATCGGACAGAATCTGTATTTGCGTAATTTGAAATTAAATGCACTGGTTTGAAAATGAATTTCACTAAATCAAAACTGAATTTAATGGTTTGAAACTGAATTTGTTTGCTTTGAAACTGAATTTGTTTGCTTTAAAAATTGCTTTACAAACAAATTTTAGTGGCAGTGTATTACAGAATGATAGATGAAAGAGGAGATTCAAGCATTGGCATTTTCAGATCTGCACACGTATACAGAATAAAAACACAACAACCTCTCTCCAAAATATAAGAAATTATTAACAAAAATAATTACACTTCAACTTAAAAATACTTCAATTAACAAACTCTTCAACAAGACAAGTAATACTCAACTATACTACTATGTAAAAAGAGAAGAATGAGAAAACTATTAAATACAAAAAGCTGCATGCTATGGCTCATCATATGCAACCAGTTGATGGTTGTAGGTGAAGAGGATGAACGGTGACTCGCACCAGAGTTTTGTACCATTATATAATTATGGGGATATCAACGCTGACTCATCCTTCCTAGGATGTCCTAAAAATAGGTTACTACTGTGCATTGTGGGATTCAGAGTTTCTACCAGTCTCTTTTGTTTGGGAGTTCAGTGGTTGTTCTCCATCCATGGCTGGGCCCAACACTAGCTTTTAGAGGGTAGGCTGCTCTAACATTTTCCTTAGTTATAAAACACATTTGTTGATTTTTTTTTTTTATTAGTAAAACAAAGTAAATTTTTGGTGCTTACATGTGATGTGTTCACCGATACTTAACCTAAAGTGACAAAACTAAACAGAATCCCTTACATTATGACAACTTTTTCCATATACCACTATTTGTTAAAAGTCTTCGCAAGGTTTGATAAAAAAGTTAAATTCAAATCAAATTACATATTTAATTCATTAGGATGAAAATTTGTTAGTGTTGAACAGTGAACATCAGTAAATCAGTCTGGAGTTCACAGACATTTTTTCCTTGTGGGTACAGGTGAAGAACCACAGAACTGTGGTGACTGTTATCAGTGTGTAGATGGGTCCTGAACTTCAAACATTTCCTCCCTGCTGGGACAGAGGGGGATGCTGGACTTGCTGTGGTCACATTGCTCCCTTAGCTCTTTCATGTCCCTGGGTGGAGTCCGTGGGCTGACCCAGTCATCCAGCCACGGGGGGACAGGGTTGATATATTTTGATAATGTCACAGCTTTTATAGTTACTAAGAGATGACTAAACCTGATAGATGTCCCTTTCAAACTACATATGTATGATTTATATTTTACTTTGCTAATATTTGGAAAATGTGATAATACCATAAAGCTTTGTTTATAGTTAACAATCACTTACCAATTCCAAAGCTACTTTGTAGTGTCACAACCGCTGCACACCTACATCACAAGTGGCAAATAAAGAATTAAAATCCTGAGTTTAAAATGCAAAACATCTTTTTCCACTCACCAACTTCATCAAAATACAGAAATTCTGACTCAAAATAGAAAACAGAAAATGACAAATGCCAACAATGAACAAAATATTATTGAAATTTTTAAATGTACATACAAAACCCAGTAACAGTTAATACATACCCTTCTGTTGGATGAACCAGTGTACACAGTAGGATTTTTGATTTTGATTTTTGATTTTGATCCTTTAAGGAAGAACATCAATATCAATGCAGTGAGAGCCAGGTGGCAGGTGAAAGTGGAGGCCTGGATCTTCTATTTCTGTAAGCATAATCTGTCTTTGGGGATATGGAATGTCTCCTCACTGCTGTGGAAGGAGCCAGAGCTTGTGTTTAAGGTTGAACAATACCAGTTACAGTAGCCCAGGGAGAGAGGCACCAGCTGGGTGTGAAGAGCCCTCAGGTGGGTCTCTTGATATCAAAGTTTTCCTTAGTGAGTGAAACAGCCGTCTCTTGGAGCCTCAAGTTGCAAGAGGAAATGCTCCAACTGATGCACCGAACACCACACAAAATGTAAGTTTGTGTTTTGCTATGTGTAACTCATAGTTGTAAACTTGTGACTTTATTTATAGTTTTAAGGCAGATTTTGAACTTCCTTTTCTAAGTTAAGTGACATAAAATTTGCTGAACGTGGTTCATTAGTGTGCTTATCAGGCCAACTTGGACCAAAGATTGCAAGACCAAAGGTCTGCATGGTTACATTTTGGACAAGGGGTGCACAAGTCCAGTCCCTGAGAGCTCCTCTTCTGTGATTTTTACTTACATCCCTTCTCCAACACACCTGGATCAGATGTCTGAATTCCCTCATCAGCAGTCATTTAGATCTGCAGAGGCCTGGTAAGAAACCGATCATTTAATTATGGTGTGTTGGAGAAGCCATGCATCTAAAGCTGGGGCCACGCTGCACTTTTTTTTTTTGCTGGATTTTACCTCTGAATCCCAGTCAGGGAACGTCTGCATCAGTCTGCACCAGTCATGGTCAGTCGACAGGGCAAGTTGACACATAAATCTATTAGTGTGAGATGGGGTGAATAATGGCCTCAGCAAGTGTGAGAGGAGAACCGACCCGACCCAACCTCACTAACCCAATTGCAAACGTGTTGCCCGGGATGGATGTGCCTATGCCTCCGTCCTTTGTTGGAACTCAGCGAATGGGGGTGCCTATTGGGGTCAGCCGGGGAGCTGGCTCCCTGGGAGAGCATTTTACCTCCCTATCCCTGGACAACTCCCTCCGGCCACTCCATCACACACTACCATTAATGTAGGGCCTTGGGGTGCAGGTGTGTCATTGGAGTGCTGCAAGGGTTTTCCATCTCTGCGGTCCCATGACAGCCTGTGCCACAATTTTATTGTACAACTTAGACACTCATTTATAAAATTTTCATGGCATTCACATGTAGGGCCTTGGGTGTGAGCGCGGTCAATGGCATCACGAAGGAGGGTATTTTACTACCCTAACCTCTGGTGCCTGCGCTCACCTCTAAGGGGTCAGGTCTGGGGTTGGAGGGCTGGGAGAGGGGGCGGGCCTTTTGGTCGGTATCTGGGCTGGGGTTGGGGTTCGGATCTTGCAGGTTTGTCTGGTGCTAGGGCTGGCTTTTCGGCCCTCTCGAAAACGTTTGGATTGCCTTGGATCTCGGTCCCTGGCTTCGGTGCCCGGTCCGTCAATTGGGGGGGCGCCAGGCTCTGACGAGGTTGTGTATGTGGCTTCGCTTTGGTGGAGGTGCTGGCCTGTCTGCATGGTGTGGTGAGGTGGGCTGTGTGTTAGGGTGGGTGGCTGGCATCAGACTGATGGGCTGGGGCTGCTGGCCCTGGCCGAATAGTTGTGCGGGCTTTGCGGTGTGCTGCTCTGCTGGCTGTTGTGTCTGCGGGGGATCGAGGTGGCGGACTAGAGAGTGGCGTGGGGGACTGCAGCGTGTGGGGTGCGGGAGCTGTGTCCTCTGGATTGGTCACTGGCATTTGGATTGGCTGAGTGCTGGTGGTAGACCTGAGCTAGGCATAATGTTTCTACGTGGGCTATCGTTGCAGTGGCAGTGATGTGGTGTGTCTGTGTGGTCGCGGAGGCGTGTTAGGGGACGCCAACCCTGAGTGCTTGCCGCTGGCTAGGGACCTCTTGCTGGGTGAGTTTGTCCTGTGTTGGTGTGGGGTCGGGGTTTCCATTGTGAGCTGGGTGCTCGACGGTGTCTATCCTGTTGCGCCTTTTGGCGGGGGTAAGGGTGGCGTTGCGCGGGGCCCTTGCCTTGCTGTGTGGTGAGGGCGGGACGCGGCGGGGGTGCTTGGAGCGGGGCTGTGTGTGGAGCTTGAGCTGTGTAAGTGTTGCTTCGTCGGCTTTTCGGGGATGAAGCTCACCTGTGTGGGTGTGCCCATGTGCTGTGCGGGGGGATTCATGGTGTTTAGGTTCGGGGGTATGTGTTCGATATCTGTGTCCTGGTTGGGGGTGGCCCTGTGGGGAGATTCATGTCGGGGTTCACCGGGGCTGGGGGGCTTATGGGTTTGGGATCTGAATTCAGTGGGGGGTTGGGACTATTTTATTCTGTGGCGGCTCTGGTTGGGGGGCTGGTTTGGACCATGTAGACACCTCTTTTGTACATGGCCCCCTCTCCAGATGAGGATGGGGATCGTTGGGGACTGGGGTAGGGGCAGGTGGCCGGTGTCACTCAGATTCAGGCATGAGCCCGGGCTAGACCAGGTTCAGTTGCTGGGGAGGTCTGCCTGTGTCCACCTCCGGAGGGAAGGGGACCACCTCCTGGGTCCGGGGGCTGGTTGTCCCTATGGGGTATAGGCACCTGGACCTGGGAGTATAGAGTATGTATGGGGAGTGTGAGTGGGTGTACGGCGTCCATTGTTGTTTGTCTTTACTTTGGGTCCGTGGGTGTGAGTGTTTTTATGTGTACGCATGAGGGTGGGAATGTGTGATTGTGACTGTGTGTGCCCGTTTTTTGTGTCAAGTTTGGTCTTGGGCTGCTCCCTCTCCTGGATCAGTCCAATTTTAGGCCTATTCCCTCCACGCCACACTAACTGCCAGTGGTTGGTGTCTCTGCCTGCTGGTGTACTTGTGGTTCTCGGTATCTGGGGCTGGGTGCTTTGGTGTGTACTTGCTCGCTCCTGGTGGCTGCCTGCTGGGGCCTGAACCCCTGCTTGTGGAGTTATATGTCCTAGGGTCTCAGGTCTCTGGGTCCATGGCTGGATCTGCTCAGGCATAGATGGCTCCTGGCGGGGCCTGTTGGCTCGTCGCTGTAGCTCCCTGGGGCTTCTGCACTGTAGCTGCTGGGTGGTTCCCCTGGGACTCTCCCCTGCTCTTCTCTGGGGTGGTTGATGTAGTCCCGGTGGTGGTTCCCCTGGGGTTCCTGTGCTCTGGGGAGCCTTTGGATGTCTGTGGCTCAGATCTCCTCTGAATCTGTCCCGGGTCCATGGGGGCAGGTCTGTGGCTCCTCACACTCACTATTGCATATTTTCATGGAGAAACCTTGTAAACACATACGCGCTCACACTCAGACCACAGGTGTTTAGATTCAGGTGTTAACAGATACACAAATGTTCTATATTGAGCTGCATTTACCACTAAATACATCTTGCATTGATAAGTACCGTGCACGTTTCGGTAAAAACGCTGGTAATATCAACATTTCTGTAGGTGTAGAAGCAAGCAGGGTGTTATCTCGTATTCTCTTCATTCTTCTTTCTTTCCCCCATTCTATTCTCCTTCTCTCCCCTTTTCCTTTTTGCCCCCCTTTCTCTCTTTTGTGCTTCTTTTTTTTCCTTTTAATTTCTGTCTCTGTGTCCGTAACAACTGAAATAATCCCAAATCAGTTTGTAATAAAGTTTCTTTTTATAAATATCAAGCAGAGCTTTAAAGCGTTAGCTGTAATGCTCCACTTGTGAAAGTAAATCTGTTAGAATTGTTGTCTGAGTGCCAAGAAAAAGTGCTACTCTGTCGACAGGACAAGGTTAAAAAAAAATGTTTGCAAAGACCTAAAAATGTATGTGGCTGCTAATCCTACTTAAATGTGTTTTGCTGTTTTGAAGGCCAAGGGTGGTCACACCAAATATTGATTTGATTTAGATTTCTCATTTGTTCATTCACTGCATTTTGAAACACTTCCATTACTGAAAGCATTCTCTGTGTACAAAAGTTTGGAGACACCTTCTCATTCAAAGAGTTTTCTTTATTTTCATGACTATGAATATTGTAGCTTCACACTGAAGGCATCAAAACTATGAATTAACACATGTGGAATTATATACTGAACAAAAAAGTGTGAAACAACTGAAAATATGTCTTATATTCTAGGTTCTTCAAAGTAGCCACCTTTTGCTTTGATTACTGCTCCGCACACTCTATGCATTCTGTTGATGAGCTTTGAGAGGTAGTCACCTGAAATGGTTTTCCAACAGTCTTGAAGGAGTTCCCAAAGGTGCTTAGTACTTGTTTGCCCTTTTGCCTTCACTCTGCGGCCCAGCTCACCCCAAACCATCTTGATTGGGTTCAAGTCCGGTGACTGTGGAGGCCAGGTCATCTGGCGCAGCACCCCATCACTCTCCTTCTTGGTCAAATAGCCCTTACACAGCCTGGA
>JAHUTJ010026605.1:0-15115 GCA_036250325.1 Characodon lateralis
GTTAAAAGGGAGTTTTTCCTCTCCACTGTCGCTACATGCATGCTCAGTATGAGGGATTGCTGCAAAGTCAACGCCAGTGACTGTCCACTGTCTCTACATGCTCATCTAGGAGGAGTGAATGCTGCAAGTCACTGGCTGGATGTAATCTGCTGGGTTTCCTTAGACAGAAAAACTTTTTATCCAATTTGAATAAAAAGCTAACTCCAACTGCACTGTTCAATGGTTAGGATTAATTGAAATGTATGTACCTGACTTTTGTGAAGTGCCTTGAGACAACATGTGTTGTGAATTGGCGCTATATAAATAAAACTGAATTGAATTGAAAATTGAAAGTCCTCCTATAGTTCAAATTGCTCTGATCTTTAAAAACACATAAATGACCAAATATTCTAAAAAAAATCAAAATCAAAGAGAAGAAGACCAGAAGGTTTGAGACGACGTTTGTGGTCACGCAAGAATCATCAGAATTTACAGGTGAATGTAAATAATATAAATAATATATTGCTCTCTGTAGCACCACACTGATGTCCCTGACCCAGGTCCTCGATCCTACTCTCCTGCATGTTTTTTATGATTTCTGCTGCAACACACAAGCTTCAGCTGATTATTAATAATTTCCCCACACCACCAAGGTCAGCAGAGGAGCTCAAACAATTAAATCAAGTGTGTTAAACTTGGGTAATATCAAAAACATGAGGAAAATTAGGTTATTGAGACCACTGATAAATCTTCCCACAAACAACGGACTTTATTTTTACTGCATTTGTGATTTATTTTAAAAACACTTGTGGACTCTAAGGCCTTTGAAAGACTTCAGGTGAATTGCAGAGTAAAAGTAATCAAATCAAATAAAAAATCCCCCATTTAATTTAATTCCATTGTATTTTATATTCCAAAGACTTTATATCACACCTACATCCACTGATTGTGGTTCTGACTGTCAAGTGGACCAGTTGAAACATGAAACATGACAGATTATAACCCCTAATGACACCAAAAGAAGTGAGACTCCTCCTATATTATATTAAAGCTCACTTTACCTCATTTCCTTCAGTACACTATGACCAGATACTAGAGTTGTCTAAGCGGGCCTGAAACATCCCGAAGGTGTGTAGGAACTGAAGCACGGTCGGTATGAAACGTCCGATGTTAGACGGCTCGGAAAAAGTCAGGTACAATCAAAACTGCAGAAGTACGAACTGGCGTGGGGACAAGATGACCAGCATCCATCAGATGTCAGGATGCAGCTGTTAGAAGTTATAATGCTGTGATATCAAACCAGATTCTCAGTCATGCACTACTAAATGAAAGAGTAAACTCAAATTGGTCGCTTTGATCATGTCAGCTTATCTTTTAACAATACAAAACATATTTTGGTACCGTGCTCCTGAAAATGCCTTTGTCACTTGGAAACAGCATGAAATCAGGTGAGGACATCCCAGCTGAGCTTTTCTGTGGGCTCAGTGTGACACCTCCATTGACAAGCAGGCTTTGTGTAATCATCAGTAAAACAGAACTTTACTTCCTCCCAAACAAAGTGGCTAACCCGTGCATATAGACCCACGAATCACCTTTTAATCTGCCTTGTTGCTTAACCATAAGATTATTTTTAACTTTTAGCTACAATTTGCACATAATGATTCAGGATGCTGTTTCTGTTGGTCAAAATGCCCGTGTGTGCAAGAAATGCGCCTGACCATGTATATACACTGTAGTTCAGTTTATTTTTTCATTTTGTTTTGTTTAAAGTGGGACATCTAATTAAAAATGCTTTTTTGGAGGGCAGGCTGAATTAAAGTAGGAAAATCAAGGCCAAGCTACTAAAACAAAGCTGAGCCGAGCTGCATAACAAAGCCCCTTCTAGCTAACCTAGAGGTTTGGGATCATTTAAAGGCGGTGGTGTTTGATGGCAGTCCTCGGGGGGCTGGTGACCTATATGTTTTAAATGCGTCCCTGCTTTAGCATACCTGATTTAAATCAGGAGGTCATTAACAGGCCTCTGTAGAACTGGGCTGCCATGATTACCACATAATTTCACTGTTTAGATCAGGTATGTAGGAGCAGAGACAAATGCAACACATGCAGTACCCAGGCCCCTGAGGACTAGGATTAAATGGCACAAATTCTAGGTTTATTTAAAAGTATACATGGAAATGATAGCATTTTTAAAAAGGTAAAAAAATCAAAGCGACGAGAAAAAGCAATTATGGGGAATCCCTCTCTTCTATATTTGCTTTTAAGGAGCTGAATTAAATTGTAATGTTTTATGGAGAGGATTTATTCTGGTAATTTTTAAAGTCCAGTTTTAATAACTGGTGTGAACTAATGTGAACTAGTTGAGCAAAAAGTAAACAAGTACATCAATCCACATATCCAACATATTTTCTACCTACAGATAACATGGTAAGGAACCAATTTTACATCAGTGTTTTTGGTAGTTTGTCCCTAACTTATAAAGATGGTTCTTGTTTCTTCACTTGTTTCCGTAAAAATATAAAGGGTAACACTATTTTACAGGTCTCAAAATTTTACTTTTGCACCATCAATGTCTCCAAAAAGCAGACTTCTGTGTTGCCATGGCATGGTTTGATTTCCCTTAAATATTTTCAAGGGAAATCAAACCACTGGAATAGAAGTATCAAGCCTAAAGAAATAATCAGTAACAAATGAACAGCTTTTATAAGTTTTGAAGAGCTGACACTAAATCTGAGGAATGAATCAGTTTGGGGTTAATCGTCTAACGGATGCCAAGTTTTCAAGTAATCACCTAACTGTTGCCATGAAACTATGTCAAGCCTGTCTGATACTGTTCGGTCATCTTAACTCGTCCAACAAAAGAAATGGGCACAAAATTGTGTCTTTGCAACAAAACTGCTCATAATGTGGCCAAATATCCTATTTCCTTTGAGCTTTTGATAAATTGGCTTTAAGCGGTCAGATATAAATCAATATTCAGGACTCAAATCAAGTGAATAAAGTTGTTAATGTCTACCCTGAACCTTTACAGGGAGCTGCAACTGAAACCCGTTTTAAAATATTGCTTCTTTTTCCTTTGAACCTTTAGACATTGCGCTGCTTTAATTACATTGCAAAGCTAAATCCAGCACTAAATGTCAGAAATGGCGTTATTCCAGATTTAAATTGTTTAATATTAAGGGACTTTCCATGACATTTATATATATCAGTAGACATTTATATATATCAGTAGAAAACTGTCATTATAATAACAAATAAAGGGAAAAGAGATAAAGGGCTACTCACCCATTGGCCAGTCGTCATAAACATGTTTGGCGATGTCTGCAGCTGAGTCGTTTGGAGAGAACAGGAACTCTTTCGTCTTCCCACTGACCAGAATAAGCCGCAGATTTATCTGGAACACAGTGAAAGACAGACAACGTGTTAGAGATGAACGTACGGTTCAATAATGGAAATGTTAAAAACTGCAGTGAAAAACAGATATCTCGTACTTCAAGCAAAGTAATTTAATAGGAAACAGGAGGAGGATATGGAAACCCTGCAGAGCATCCTTCCGCTGGATCAACTCACATCTGTCTCCCAAACTTCCTCCTACCCACTGTAACTATATATGTGTTTTTACCTTTGGTTCCCAGCTTTGTCTCCTACTGGCATTTCAACAGGTTTTAATGTAAAGCAGGAACAGAATGGGAGGGATGGCATCAACATGTTTGTCAGAACATCAACATTACCAGGTGGAGTCAGAAGTTAACATCACCTTGGGGCATGACAATCGCAATAATTTTATTTTTTTAACGATTTTCAAACTGGTTTCAACTTCAATGATTCCTAATGAAAGTTGAATATAAAAATGTAATCCACACAGTGTCAAACCCACGCACGCAGGCTCAGATATCTATGAATAAAACCCCCTACCTCTGGATAGATTTCTTTCAGCATGGGGTATCAAGGCATCAACAAGCTTCTGATACAATTCTGGCTGCATGTTCAACCTGTTTCTTGTCATTATTGGAAGAGTTCATTTAAATTGGTTGCTTTCTGGCATAGACACGATTTCGAGGCATGGCCTACAGATTGTTAGTAGGGTTAAGGGTTTTGGTAAAGTCATTCCAGCAGCCTAATCTTACCCTGCTTGATAGTGTTATGGTAAAGCCTGATCTCGACCCCTCAATACATTCAGCTTTTCTCTGTGTCGCCAAACAGCCTAATCTTTGTCTTGTCTGACCATAAAACCTTTTCTTTCTCTACAAGGAAGTGACCATGCGGGCAGCTGCAAGTTTCCATTAAGGTTGCAGGTTTTGGAACAGGGCATCTATCTTGGTGAGCACTTTTCAGTCCATGGGAATGTAAAATTGGTACGATGTGGGTTTGCAATTACGATTAGTATGGTTTGAACTGCTGTGTAGAAAGGCCTGCAAAAACTGTCCGAACTTGTGTAACCTCACAATTCTTTTAGAGCTTCACTAAGTTTCACTAAGTAACAATAAGCTGCTTAAAACTGTTCCTGTCTGGTTGCACAGCAAATAAATAAATAAAATCCGCTATTTCACCCAGTTCTTTTTTTAAAGTTCCCATAAAATGTGTGCAGTCAAATCCTTCCCACCCTGAAAACAATGATTAAAATAAGTCTTTAAAAGCCCAAAATATGACATAACATGAATGTTCATGATGCCTGTATGTAAACGTCTTGCTGTAACTGTAGCTAGTGTGACAGTAAAAGTTGTTGCAATGTCAAAGCTGTCGCAAATATCTTCTTCAGCAGCCAGAACGAGCAGTAAAAGTGACTAATAACGCCACATCCCTGGTCCCAAGGGGCAAGTTACAAAGAAAGGTCGGAGAGGTCAGATTATGAGGAGGAGCACTGGGTCGAATGGAGGCGTTTCACAAAAAAACATTGCACAATATAAGGTACAATTTGAGCAGAACTTAGGATGAGATTTAATGCAGGTTGAATTCAATTCAAGGATGAAACTACTTAGCCAGATTTAGAAGCTTTTTTTAATGGAAGAAGTTATTTTATTGCTCAAAATACATTTCTGGTAAATTTTAGCTTTCTTAAAAGAACTTTTTAATTTTTTTAATCAGAGTAACTTTGCCATAGATACAAAGACACTAGAAAATGTGTCCTTAAATGCCTCCTCTCTTTACATATGAAAGTTTAGACATTGAAAATGTCCTGGGAGAAGTTGGCACACAGGAGTTCAGTTACTGCATTAATCCTATTAGGGTCAATATCAAAACATTTCTTATATTTTTCATGATTTCTGTTTAGTATTGGCACAGTATGCCCTAATGAGCTCCAACAGCAGCAGCAGCAGCCATCATTATTGTATGTCTGTGTTTGCCTCTTGCTGACTGTATATGTGCATCTGCCCTGCAGTGTACACATGGCGAAAGCACGTGTGTCATCATCGGTGGGGTATTTCCATGTGCTGGAGCCTCGACTCCACACCCCCTACCCAGTTCAGCAAAGCGCGCATGCACACACACACACGTTTGCATGCAGAAATCATACACAACTACTCATGCGCGGTGATGTAACAGGGCTAACACCGACGGATTGAAACCGAGATCTCTGTAAACACGTTGCCAAATCAGCTTATAAGTTAAACCCGGACGAGGCATATAGAGACATAAACAAACCCACGCATACACAAACAGATTAAAACACAGGCTCCTGCTCTCTATATACACACTGCAGTGGACAATCAATAAGTAGGGACTCCACTGATGCTATTTTTTTGTCATTATCAGCATAAGCTTATCTCATAGTGAACATACTTTGAGATAATTGAACCATCTCTGATTGGCTTATGATGAAACTAAAAAATTGCTCAGTAGGTCCCAGAGGAGTTTGCAGCAAACATCTAATTTTATTTGAGTTTGAACCTCGTGCTGTACATCAGGCACACACATTTGAGGTGAGTGTTAATCAGAAGAGTAGCCAAGAGGATTATGGTAACTCTAGAGGAGCTGCAGAGCAGCCATGCCTACCGCTCAGGTTGGAGAATCTTTTGACCAGACCATTTTAAGTGGTCACAATGCATAATGCTATGTGTTCAAAAATAAACGGCATCACAGTGAACACACCATCCCATGGCAGTGGCAGCATCATGCCACGGGGAGAGGACAGTGGTATGTGGTCAGGGTTGAGGGGATGACGAATGGAGCCAAGTACGCAGCGGTTCTGGAAGAGAAGCTAAAAAAAGACTTGTGACTAGGGCGGAGGGTAACCTTCCAGCAGGACAACGCCAAACATGCAGCCACAGCTACAGAGGAATGGATTAGATCGAAGCATGTTCATGTGTAAGAAAACTTTGGCCTAGTCAAAGTCTAGGGTTAGTCTAGTCAAGTAAATCTAACAGAGAATCTGTGACAAAACTGGACAGTCCATATTCAGAGATGCTCTCCATCCAATCTGACTGACCTCTACATTCCAGTTTGTATTGGAGAGACACATAAAATTACCCAAAAACAAACTTAGGTCTGTGATTGTAGTGTGATGAAATGTTAAAATGTTCAACGGGGATGGATAATTTTGCAAGACACTGCTCAATATGTGCCTTTTGTTGGTTTGCTACAAACCTATGAAAAATTATTAGATGAAAAATGTAGCAGTAAATTAACAAATACCCCTCTGTTCCCTGCTGAAGTTCGTGAGATAAATCTTCAACTACACAGATGACAAAGGTGTACTTCTAAGTAACAGCTGAATGTCTCAGTTGAACTATTGTCCACACTGGCAGATATAAGAATGAAGAAAGTCACTGAAGAAGCCCTTTCACACAAAGACGCTCTTGCTTCTTCCTGGCTGAACACCTGGTCGTAACCATGGAGTCACCATGGCGACAGGCAGTCGTGAGAGGCTTAACCTGATAACACCTACAACACAGCTTCACTAACCCCCTCCCCACACCCCTCTGCCCACTTTGCTCGTCACATCATACTTGCTTCCTCTCCTCACAGTGCTCTCCGCATCCTTTCACTCGCTCCGTCTCCCCGATTCACTCTGAAACTCACTCTGCCTCACTCCGTCAGGCTCCGAGTCTGCGCAGCGTACAGTAGAGCGATGTGCAAGACTGGAATACCAAGAGGCACAGAGCTGGGCTCAGACGCTTACTCGCTCCTTGCAGCAGACTGCACATCAGACAGAATATGTAACCAAGAACATGCTCTTATTTTTCAGTATTGCTTAGTGTAAGTTTGTTTCTGTTCCCGTTCCTCAGCCAGTTTAATAAACGCCTAAATGAAGAGGTGAAGCCTAATTGCAAATGCTTCCAGACTTTGTATATGATTTGCTGGGAGGCGTTAGGAGCATTGGGACTTCGGTTGGATGGAGATGTAATGCAAATCTGGAGTCAGTTCTGCTGTGCAGGTTGTGATTTTTGTTCTCATCAGGTTGTATCTTTAAGTGAGAGCTCCTCTCCTCCACATAATTGTGTCCTGAACTGAATATACTGTGCCTTGTAATGGAACTTTTTGAACCTTTTTCGCTTTGCCAGGGTAGAAACACAAACTTTATTGTATTTTATTAGGATTTTATGTGATAGACTGAGAGAAAATGGTGCATAACAGCAAACTGTAAAACAGATGATACATTATTTTCAATTTGTGTTTCATTTTTTATTTTGCTGCTCTGAGTCAGAACTTGGTAGAACCACTTTTATGGCAGTCACAGTTAGTCTTTTACTGCCTTTGCACATCAAGGAACTGATCTGCCCATCATACTTGCAAAAGTACCTTAAGCTCAATCAGATTAGATTAAGAGCATCAATTTTCAAGTCTTGGCACAGATTCTCAAATTAATTTAGGTCTGGACATTGACTCGATGATTCCTAAAACATGAATATGCTTTAAACTCAACCATGCCATTGTATTTCTGGCTGTATGTTTACAGTGTGTGTGTGCATTGTCTTGCTGGAAAGTTAACCTCCAATTGTTTTTTCCCAGAAGTGCCCTGTATTTAGCACCATCCATCTTCCCGTCAACTCTGACAGTCTTACCTATCCACAGTATAGCATTCCCACAGCATAATGCTGCCACAACCCAGATTTACTTGGCTTATTAGAGAAGTATAATAGTTGTTCTGTCAACAGATTCCCCACCTGAGCTGTGGATCTATGTGCTCCTCCAGAGTTACCAAAGGCCTCTACTAACAAAGCTCTGGGGCTTTCACAGAACAGATATATCCACACTGAGAATAAATAAAACACAGGTGGACACACATGCTTTTCCCATTTTCTTTTTGTAATATTTTACTTCCACTTCACAGTGTTGCCACTGATACTACTCTGTGATTGTCTATTATATAAAACTCCAATAAACTACAGGTTTGTGGTTTCGATACTTCTGCCCAGCATTGTACTTCACTTATGCTATTCTTCCTCTCCTATCTTCTCCTCCTCTCCCTGACGGTCACTGTGTCTTCTTCCTGGATTCTCCTCAGTAAACGATGCGGTAACGAGGTTTCAAAGCAGCCGAAGGAAGGATATTCAATTAGAATCTACTTTCTCTAACAAATACACAAGCTTTAGGTATTGGGTAGGGCACCACTTTATGCTTCAACACATGCATATCTACAGACACAATGCTAACTACGCAGGAATGTCAATCATATGTCAAGCTTCACCACTTTGCAGAGTTTATGGCTGGGTTTTAAAGAAGGAGGAACAGAGTGCATGCTCCTCTGTTGCAATGTGAGGATGTGAAAGTGTCACAATGCTGAAAAATCCTGCCGTTTCCACTCCTGATTCTAAAACCTTAAGAGCAAAGAGACACGTAGCCTGTGCAGGGAAAACAGATAACACGGCTCTGAAGTCATCAAACTCCCCACTGTGACGCAATGATGCGCCATCGAGCGCCGTACTGTGAGAACATGTGGAGCAAGAGAGACCCTTTTTTGCTAAACACTGTTTGTAAAAAGAGGAGAGCAGGAAATTCAGTGCTGTCTGTAATTATTCCAGCCTGAGTACAGCTCTCAACTCTTTCTCAGGGCAACGGATTGTGCGTATGTGTGTATCTGTGTGCCTGTGTTTACAAGTGCATTAAGGAGTATTGCTGCTCTTTAGACACTCTGCAACAGTCAACAAATTATAGAGTGGGAAGCCTTCCTGTGGGAATATATTAGAGCGGCCAAAGCAGTCAGGGTGGATGCCTAACAGTATGAATGAATTTAAGAGCTGCGGTGTTGCTATGAGCGAGGCAGCTGGGCGCGGCGATGGTACAGGGGTAAAAACATGCAACCCATGTATACAGGCGTCAGTCCTCGACACAGCCCGTGACCTGGTTCGACTCCTGGTCCAGGCACATTTGCTGCATTCGTTCCCCCTCTCTTCACCCCTTTCTTTTTGATCTACTGAGACAATAAAAGGCCACTAGTGCCGCAAAAAAAATTTATATGTTGAGCGTATATGTATATATGAGCGACGCGGCTGGATTCACTGGATGTATGCCGATTTTGCACGAACTGGCACTTTTTGTTGTGTGGCACTGATGTAAAGTTGTTGGCACCCCTAAAAAACGGCAAACAAGAATAAGCTGCTTGCGTGACAAAGGGTGAACAAAAGGGCATCCAGGTTGGCGTTCTGTGTGAAAAAGGGAGTCATTGTTTCTTTAATTAAAAACATATTAGAAGGCACATTATCTTTAGAGACTTGCTGTAAATAAATGAATGTGCAGCATCACTTCTTCAGAAGTAAAAAATTGTAAGCATCCTCAAGGGAAAAAAAAGACTTTTGATTAGTTTTAATTAAATATTAGGTTTTTTTTTGTTCATGTTCTTTTCCTTCTGCACCCACATACTTACAGAGGAGCTATGCAACAGGGGTTGAATGATAATAAAATAGAAGAAACAAAGCTTCAGGCAAGGATTTGTACTCTCAGAACCTCTCTGGGCATGAGCGTGTGCCTGGCAACGCTGTTGGAAAAGCGATACTCCATCAGTTTTTAAATTAGCTTCACAAAGCTCATCTTTGTGTCTCCATTAAAAGTGGGGCCTTTATTGGGTATTTTAAGCCCTAAAACATGACTTTGTGCAGCTGAGGACACATACCAGCCATTTTTGATCTGAAGAGGAGCAAAAATACCACCAAAAACTGCTGAATGTATTCATTTATAAACCATGCTTCTATATTTTAACAGCAAATTTTACCATAAGAATTCAAACTGTCTTGCTATTAAGCATAATTTTTGTTTTACCAATTGCAAAAGACATAGGGCTTATTTGTCCCAAGGTGAGTGTGTGCCGATTCAGATTTTGACCAATTTCCATTTATTTCCAAGGAATTTGACATATCACGGAACTACATTGAATCCAACAGAAATTTCAACCATATCATTCCATATCATTTCCAATTTATCTAATTTTTAGGCAACTGTGGCTTAGTAGGAGGAGTAGACGTCTTGCAATCTGACAGTTGTGGGTTAGATTCCAGCTTCCTCCTGCCACATGTCAATGTGCCCCTGGGCAAGGCACTTAACCTCAAGTTGCTTACCGATCTGCATATCGGTGTATGAATCCGTGTGTTTCTGAGTGCGACTGGGTGAAAGTGGCTCTAGTGTAAAGTGCTTTGAATGGGATGTATAAATGGAAAGGCGCTATATAAGTTCAGTCCATTTACCATTTCACTCAATACAAAAAAGTGCATGCAAACAACTGATGTAAATAGTGGCAGTTCCCCAAAAAAGCACCACTTCAATATTATGATTTTCCACAGAAAAACTAAAGACAATTAGATCTGCATCATGAATCAAATCAGAGATTGTGATTCACTTTCACATAAAAGTTTGAGACCATATATTGAAATAAATGCTGAAATCCCTTGTTAGAAATTATAGGATGAAGGCAGAAGAGACCTAAGCAAAACTGGAAGGATTATAAAAGCTTTCTTTTTACCGTGTCTGCCTCACTTAAGTCTGCTGACGGGTACAAGAGCTACAGTAAGAACCTTGACCTACCTTGTTTGTTCATTCTTGACTTTACCCTGTTTATACAGTATATATAATGGCTCTTGTGCTGTTGTTTCAGGCCTTGTGTTTCCATCCAGGTTCTTAAAATCTTTGCCAGAGTCAAATTAAAAGCACTTCTAAAAAGAAAACATTCAAGATTTTCTAGAAATGTTATAAATTAGATAAATGCAAAGGAGAACACTTAACATCCTTCCCTAATTAAAGAGGTGGTTATTTTGTTGGAAAGAACCAAAGTGATGATTTGTGAAAGAAAAGCTTTGCTGTTCACGTATATGGCTCTTCTGGGCCCCAACAAGACAAGTAAAGGTTACAGTCTCAAGCATTTTCTAAGATTTTATTCAAAATTCAGGCATTTTTAAAATCTTCACATGACAACACTAGAAAACTAATTTTAGGCACCACACTGAACCCTGTTTGATAAAATACAGAAAACAAAGTACCTAAAATGTGGGTATAGAAAGACAATGAGTGATAACTGAATTTCACAATCATGTCAAAGGAACAAAAACTAACTGTCCATTAGGCAGTGGACTTTGAGGAAACATTAATTTTATATTCCATAAACTTTAGATATTTGAACAAACTGTTATTTTAAAACAGCACACATTATAAAACAAGGCTCCAACCAAGCAATCTGACAGATCCAGGCTTCATTTTGCCTTATTTTTCAGTACCGAAAGTCATGCCCTGCTGGTTGCCATGCCAACACTTGTGATAACCATGAAGCTAGTTAGTTATGTGTGCCGTTTTGTCGTGTTCTTGTCTGTGTGCTCTGTCAGAACTCCTGGAAGCAGAAAAAGTCATTTTACAACCAAAATGTTTTGTAAGATGTATTTGCTGATCACATGTTGTAATCAAACAAAATTTATCACAGAGACAGACGGGCAAAGGTTTAAGATCAGCTGTATTTAAAATTAGAAGATTGACAACAGAAGAATTAATTTGTGTTCCTCTATTCACATTTGGTTCAACTGCAGATATTTTAAATCTAAACTACAGATTGTTGAGAATGAGGGGCTATATTTAAAAAAAAAAAAAAAGATGCTTCTTCTTTTTTGGGGTGTAAAATGTTGGTAAAGTTAACTGAAAAACCACAACATTAAACAGAAAAATAACTTAGTAAAAGAGTAGTTAATTATATGATATAAGTGATTAGCCCCAATGCTATTGCTAGATGAGGATAAAAGCTCCAACAAATAAAATAAAGGTAACCTTCCTGTTGACTGGTGAAACTCCTTGTCGCTACTACGCAGAGCCCCATAGTTGTTCCTTCAGTTAATGAAGGAACAACTGCGTAGTAGCAGAGCCCCAAAGCCTATGAGCAGGCTTTATTAACAGGCTCTGCTCGTATGTTTAAGTAATCTGACAAATTATCTTATTAGGAAGAACTTGATGCATATGAAAATATGCATCAAGTTCACAAGAGGAGACAAAATTATAGGTATATTTTGGGAAAGCTAAGACATTTTTGTTTTTCAGAAATCACAAACTATGTTTTAAAGAATCTGCAATGAGTGTAGATAATATCAGTCCAGGTCTTACTGGTCCATATGTTGTCATTTTTATGCTTATCTCAGTTTAACATGATATTAATGCTAGAGGTGCATTTAAATACCCTATATTAGAGATCTTTACAAATCGAATACAGGTTTCATAAGTCAAATATTGTGTTTTAAAGAATTTCTGTTCAGCGTTGAATAATCCATTTTAGGTGTAATCAGTCTAAAGCTGCTGTTACAATTGATATGTTGATGTACTGAAAAATAACACATTCAGGTCTAAACATGATGTCCTGTCACATGTTTAAAGTATGTGTACGGTTTATGATCCCCTCCTGGTTTGAGTAGTGGGTGTATATTGGGATGAAGGTTGCAGAAAGTGTCCAACTATGTCAATATGTTGCTTTTGCTGTGACGTCACTGCTAAGAGTCTCAAGCATTGACACAGGGCTTTAAGCTTAAACGATACCCTGTTGTATGAGGGACCCATAATACTCGTTTGTACTTGCTTCAACACATGAAGTGATACGCTTGCAGTAACTTAACAGTGCTACGCAAGACATGCTTTACTTTGATGAGAAATATTGTTATGTGAGAATACTATCTATATTTTTATATCCACATGTACAACATTATGACTATAACTTTAAACTTTGGGGTAAAAATCCCCCAAAACATGACCAGCAGCAACACAAGACTGAAGTTTGGATCGAGGCCTGAGGCCGATATCTGACCCAAAAATGACACTGGTATTAGTTAAATACTGATGCTGGATGAAACTCTTAGTCCAAAAGCCATAATATTTTATTGTTACTTATTGTAATTACACAGACTGTGTAAGTTGAAATACTGGTTTGAAATTCAGTGCCTTGTCTGAAGAATGACAACAACAAAAAAATTAACGGGTTAACTAAAAGCCATTAGATCTGCAACATTTCGATCTGTAACAGAAGGATATGGTTCTGGTCTGTATTACCCTACACCTTCTTTTTTCTTATAGAGTCAGTTTCGTCCTCAGTGACCAGAAAACACAAACTGTCTTCCTGCTCAGCATCTAGTAGAGTCATTAATCATTAAAGAGATCATCTACTTTAAGAGAGATGGAAAGAAACAACAGCACAGAGCTTATCAGATGCACTTTCTGAAGCTCCCTGGTAGTGACATGTTGCACAGGCAACTATTAGCTACATTGCAGGTCTAATGGTGTTAAATAGTGTTTTCTTATCTTCCTAGAAGCCTCGGATATTCTGAGGCATTTTAATTAAAATACAGTAAAGAGACAATCCTCCCAGAGCTCCTCTGTAAAGACTGAAAATACAAATTAATTAGAAACTCTTTTGCAATGTATTTTTTTCGGAATTAAGCTGTAATGCTGTAATAATATTGTGAAAGTCCCTGGCATGCAAAGTTCCAGATTTTCTGTTTTTATACTTTTATACAAACTGAGCTTCTCTCAACCATCAGTCTTATGTCTCATTATTCTGTTGCACACTGTACCTCCCACTTCTCTCTCCAGGCCCCTTTCTTTCTACAGTCATTCAGATAGAAATATCCTTTGATACAACATCCGCATCACATCCAAAAGCGTTTCCTGTCACAAGCAGCAGCTCTCCTGCCATCCTTCCCCTTCTACCTGTTAACATAAAAAGAACCGATTAATTCATCAGCTGCTCCTCCCCTCTCTCATCTCCCTCCTTTAAGACTCACACATCCATACCATGACTGGCATAGACACCAGGTTGCTGCTTTTGATCATAGCCTTCCACATACTGGTTCCTGCGAGCGATCAGAGCTGTCAGAAGGGCTAGAGGCAGGTCCCCCCTTCACAGCTGCCTCTTGCCTCATTCTCAATGCTCTGTTCAGAGAGACTTCACACTTTAAAAAAGGCTTTTCAACCCCCTCCGGGCCAAATGAATTAACATGCCAAATGGGAGCTACGCCATAACAAGAAAAGTCCGCTTTAAACCCTCACACTTAAAGGACACAGAGTGTGGATACAGACGGATGAAATGGAGCTCTATCTACTGTTAAAGTGGGTTATTAACAGATGAAATGATGTGAAGATGACGGTGTTGGACAGTGTGGAACACCAATATGTTTATCAATGTGGTGAAAAACGACAGCAGCCTGAGAACTACTTAAAATAGAGCATGTGTTTTATTTGCTCTGCCTGAGTCCATTTTGTCCTCCTTCCTTTCAAACACACCTCCACACAGTCTTCCCCAAGCAGCCTAATCTCTGCCGTTTATTTAATAAGGGACGGGTTTAGATAAGATAAGACCAAACAGAGGAGTGCCACCGAGGAACGCTGCTCCCTGCACTGCCACATGTCTCATTGCTCGAATCAGTAGCTGGGCCCATTCTTTTGCCTTTAGAAGTATTTCACAATATTCACTATTAAAAAAAATAAAGGGAACACTTAAACAACACAATATAACTCCAAGTAAATCAAACTTCTGTGAAATCAAACTGTCCACTTAGGAAGCAACACTGATTGACAATCAGTTTCGTATGTTGTTGTGTAAATGGAATAGACAACAGGGGGAAATCTTTAGCGATTAGCAAGACACACTCAATAAAGGAGTGGTTCTGCAGGTGGGGACTACAGACCACTTCTCAGTACCTATGCTTTCTGGCTGATGTTTTGGTCACTTTTGAATGTTGGTGGTGCT
>JAHUTJ010026606.1:0-15107 GCA_036250325.1 Characodon lateralis
TATATATTGGCTGCATTATGTATATCCATGTCTTGCCATACCTATGTCTTGGACGCGCGCCACATTAGACCGCATTGACAGAAACGCAAACACACAAATGCTCATCTACGGAAACACTATTATAAATACAAATAAGGTGACTTTAAAAATCCTACCATTTATTTTTATTTTCTTGACAGATACTCACCTGCGATAGAACTCACAGCTTCCAAGCATGCTTTCGCATCTCTTCGCGACGGCAACTCCCAGCCACCAGCACTCAAATTAAGACGCACTATCTCAAGTCCATCCCCCGCCTTTAAAAGACAGCTTTCATAAAACAAACTGAGAGTAGCTCAGACCGCCTGATTTCCAGCAAATTTCTCCACAGCGTCCGCAGCTCTAATGTATGTTTCAGTTGAAAAAAATCCCCCCCAAACACAAGGCGATCCACCCTCTGTGTTGGTTGTGGCGGTGATGGGACTCCCCCCTTGAGCGACCCAAACTCGTCCGACAAGGATGCTCGGAATAAAAAGGCAGAAATGCAGATGGCAGGAAGAGACGGTTATCGACTCCTACGCGCGGCTCCTCTAAGCAGGCGGGCGAACGGCTCCTTGATGCGGTCTCTCCTCATCCACTCCGCTCTGAGCAGCGCTGTGTCTGTGTGTGTGTCAGTGTGTGTGTGACTGGCTGTCGTCAGAGGGAGAAGCAATCCGTCTTGTTGGAAAGGAGGGTTGGACATGATCAGCGGAACGCACTCCTTGCCCGGGATCCAACTCAAAGTGTGTGTGCCTAAATGTGCGTCTGTGAGTGTATGTGTGTGGTTTAAACTGATGGATCGTGTGTTGAAGTCTAAGGGAGCCCTTTGCTGCTATATTTTTTCAGTGCGTTGATTTATTTGTTCAAGCTGATTCCTACTGTTTTAAGCAAAAACATGTAGAGCAACAAAACAGAACGTCTTATCTTTGTAAAATTCTGATAAGCAGGTATTAAAATCAAATTTCTAACTGAGTCTATGTTAGAGTGATAGATGAGTCTTTGAGACATTCGTAGTACCTGGTTTGAGGGCCTGATGGCGCTGTGGGCTTCGGATACACCGACCATATCCCCTTTCTAAGAGGCGGGCCCTGCAGAGAGTTGTCTAACATATCTGATCCTTTATCTATGCCCCTGCTAGTTTAAAAAATGGGGTGTCAGGCACCGTCGGGCCAAAGATTGCAGAGGGGTGTTTAGGCAAAGAGAGTAAATATTGCACACAGTTAAACTCCTATTGCTTTCACCCTTCTGTAATGTGCTCTGAAGGGAGAGGCGAGCACTTTATTGCTCTATAAGTGTCATAATAGGGGACGCTCAATGTCACCGGATGGCTCTAAATGCGCAGGATGTGAATTTAAATAGATCTTAACATTATTGTGCGGGAAATGAATGACAGAGTTTCCTTTGTTATCACTGCCCAGGGTGCCTATTGATTAAAACACATAAGAATAGAGAAAAATAATGGATTCATTGTGCCAGTCTGTTAACACAAGATGCTGCTTAATAGTCAGTCAGTCATTTTCTACTGCTCATTCCATAGTGGGTCACGGGGGCGCTGGTGCCTATCTCCAGCAGTCTATGGGCGAGAGGCGAGGTACACCCTGGACAGGTCACCAGTCCATCGCAGGGCAACACACAAACAACCATGCACACACCCATTCATACACCTGAGGGCAATTTAGAGTGACCAATTAACCTAACAGGCATGTCTTTGGACTGTGGGAGGAAGCTGGAGTACCCGGTGAGAACCCACGCATGCACGAGGAGAACATGCNACCATGCACACACTCATTCATACACCTAAGGGCAATTTAGAGTGACCAATTAACCTAACAGGCATGTCTTTGGACTGTGGGAGGAAGCTGGAGTACCCGGTGAGAACCCACGCATGCACGAGGAGAAAATGCAAACTCCATGCAGAAAGACTACAGGCCAGGAATCGGACCCAGGACCTTCTTACTGCAAGGCAACAGTGCTACCAACTGCGCCAGTTTCAAATTCTGAATCATAGGGCTGCCACTGCTGATAGAGTGGAAGTAGTAGTAGTTCTGCTCTTCATCCAGTTAATGAACATTAAGTATGATTCTGTGAATGAATAGCATGGCAAAATGAACAAAACAATTTATATGAATAAATATGATTAGAGATGCACTGATCACTGTTTTGTAGCCAGTTTCTGATGTCTGGTTTTAGTAAAGCTCTGTCCTGCAGACACCAACTTTAGCCAATTAAGATTTGGGTTTTCATGAAAACCAAGCATTACACTACCAGTCACAGGTTTTAGAATGCCTTTCTCATTTAATGTTTTTTTTTTTTTTTTTTTTTTTTTTTCATGACTAAACAGTCACTGAAGGCATCAAAACAGTGAATGAACACATATAGAATTATCAGAATCAGCTTTATTGCCAAGATCGTACATACAAACAAGGAATTTGACTCCGGTACACTTTGCTCTTTTGTTGCTCTTCTGAAGCTGATTCTGATATAGAATTATGTAGCTAACAAAAAATTGTAAAAGAACTTTAAATATGTTTTATATTTTATATTCCTTAAAGTAGACACTCTTTCCTGTGATGACTGAAATATTAACCTTTGGTCATCTCTCATTGAACCTCTGGGAAGTTCTTTTAAAAACCATTTCAGGTGACCACCTCATGAA
Organism: Characodon lateralis; assembly: GCA_036250325.1. Lineage (NCBI taxonomy): Eukaryota > Metazoa > Chordata > Actinopteri > Cyprinodontiformes > Goodeidae > Characodon > Characodon lateralis. The sequence continues at coordinate 2,675 of JAHUTJ010026606.1, forward strand.
GGTCATGGAGAGAATGCCAAGAGATTAAAGCAGTAATCAGAGCAAATGGTGGCTATTTCGAAGAATCTAAATTATACAAATGTTTAGAGGTATTTCACACTTTTTGTTTACTATATAATTTCATGTGTGTTTATTCATAGTTTTGTTGCCTTTGGCGAGAATCGAAAATTTAAATAGTCATGAAAATAAAGAGACCCATGAAGTGAGAAAGTATATCTAAAACTTTTGTATTTTTCAGAAAATTAAAACTCCCTATTTTTTAATGTTCAACAATACAAACAGCATTTCAAAGAATCTGTAATCAATGAAGATTAATAGTCCAAGTTTGAGGTAGTACATTTACTATGGTATTTATATTTGTTACATTCTAAGGCTGTCCTTGTCATGTTGTGTGGTTGTGGAGTTGGACCCAGACACAGACAGCAGTGTTGAATATAAAGATGCTTAATAAATGAAAAGAGAGAACTTACAAGGGGCACAAGGAAAACAGGCCGGGACAATGGGGAGAGTCACAGGAAATATGTGCATGAGAATCCAGTGTAGGACATTGTGTGTAAAATAGCTTATAAACTAAAGGAGATGTGGAGATAGACATTTGATGCAGGTGTGAGGCAATCGGGAGATAAGTGAAGCAGCTGAGACAGAGTGAAAACAGAGAACTGAGGGAGGGAGACTAATTAACACAGCTGAGCAGAGATGCACAGAGACATGGGAAATCTAACAGAGATAACCAAAGAATTAACTGATAAGGAAATACAATAATAAGCATAAGGAAATGAATTAAAGAAAATTAGACCTTAAGAACAAAATAAACAGCAAAGAAAAACCCGACACTTAGGATCGTGGCAGTCCTAATGTGAATACAACACTGAAGTTACCCCTTTTATGTTTTCACAAATACAGACAAACAAATAAGCACATATTTACATTCACCGTCTTTTCATACATTTAATGTTTTTTATGTTTCAAAGTAAACCTTAAATATAGATAGAGGGTATCAAGCTGAAATCACTCACCATTATAATCTGAGCTGATAACACTAGCCAACATTTAACTCATCAGACAAAGTTACATCATGAAAGTAATTGTATGGTGCTTCACGTGACAGACTCAACTCGGATGGTGTTTTAATATCATGAGGTCTTGTACCTCAAGATCTTTTTACACCCCTAATTATGTATTTTAGAAACAGCATACTAAAACATCCTACTATATTTGATAGAGCAGTATCTCCAAAACTGCACAAGTATAAAAAACAAAGCCGCAAAATGACCAGCATTCACCAAAACTTGTGCTGCTACACATAGCCAGTCTGCCTAAATGCACTCAACAGTTGTTTCTGGTCTTAATATTAAAACTACTGCCTTGTTTTAACCAAAACCTATAACTTTACTTGTTCTGTTCTTTTGTTGGCATTTTTATGAAAGATCTGGACTTTCGACATTCCATGCACATTATGATACCAGATGTCATTACAAATTATGAAATATCATCCATACCAACAGTAAAACATGTCATACCTTTCACTACAAAGTTACTTCCATAAGCTGTTTGTCATCATTTGTAAATCAGTTGCTAATGAAGAGGGGCCTTTTCGATCTCTTTCTCATCTAAGAAAAATGTTTTAATTATGCGTGAGCTGCAATATCACATCATTGTGGGAATACACCAAGGACTGATCTGCCCCATGGTCCATGGTGAAGAATACAAAACAAAGGTTGCAGTGCAGCCTCTACCGGTCCTTAGATCTATCTGTAGAGTACACACAAAACATATTTAAGAAATTTGTGACAGTGAAAAATGACAATAAAAGAATTCAAAGTTAAAAAAACAATGGTCATTGGTGGTTTTATCAGTGTAGATTCTGATTGTTAGGCCCACGTTTTTTAAACCCTGTACCTTTTTATTGCTTCACAAATAAAAAATTGAAAAGTGTGGTGTTCATATGTATTCAACCCCTTTTAAACGGATACTGCTAAGTAACAACCAGTGTATAAACTTACTTTCAGAAATCATCTGTTTGGTACATATGGTTCACTGGTGTGTAATTTAATCTCCGTATTAATACAGCTGTTCTGTGAAGGCCTGAGAGGTTTGTTAGAGAAAATTAGTGAGCAAACAGGATCTTGAAGACCAAGCAACCCACCAGAGAGGTCAGGGAGAAAGTTGTAGAGACATTTAAAGCAGGTTTAGGTTATAAAACAACAATCTTTTGAATATTTCTGTTTAGTCCATCATCTAAAATTGTAGAGCACAATTGCAAACCTACCAAGGCGTGGCCATCCACCTAAGCTGACTGGCTGGGAAAGGAGAGCACTAATTATAGAAGGAGCCGAGAGGCATGGTAACTCTGAAGGAGCTGCAGAGATTCACAGGTCAGGTGGGAGAGTCTGTTGAAATAACAACTATTGGCTGTGCTCTTTACAAATCAGGCCTCTACGGAAAGGGGCAAATAGAAACACGTTGCCGGCCTACATGCTATACACTATGTGTGCCTGAAACCTAACACAGCACATCACCCTGAAAAAATGGGAACCTATGGTAAGTGGCACCACCAGTGTCAGAAAGTTTTTCTTTTGCAGGGTCAGTGAAGCTGGTCAGCATTAATGGGAAGATGTATGTAGCTCAAAACAAGGCCTGTTGAAAGATGGAGGTTCCACTTCCAGCAGGACAACACCAAATACATAAACTCACAAAAGTGAGTACACTCTCACATTTTTGTAAATATTTTATATCTTTTCATTGGACAACACTGAAAATCTGACACGTTGTGACAATGTAAAGTAGCTAGTATACAACTTGTACACAAAACCATTTAACTGCTGGGAACAAAATTGAGTACACCCTTAAGTGAAAGTGTCTAAATTGTGTTGTGCTCAAAGTGTCCATATTTTGTGTGGCCACCATAATTTTCCAGCACTGCCTTAACTCTCTTGGGCATGGACTTCACTACAGCTTCACATGTTGCTATTGGAATCTTCTTTCACTCCTCCATGACAAAATCACAGAGGCGGTGGATGTTAAAGACCTTGCACTTCTTCATCTTCAGTATAAAGATGCCACACATATGCTTAAAAGGGTTTAGGTCTGAAGACAAGCTTGGGCAGTCCAGCATCTTCACCCTTTACATCTGTATACAGGTTGTAAACTGACTACATTAAATGAAATGCACACCACATGCTTGTTAATACCTTTGTAGGGCACTGTATAAACAATGTAATTTCTAACACAGGCCTTATATGCATATTTCATCTACATGCCTCCTAATACCTCTTAGCAAATAAGGAAAGGCCACTGAAATATTTGACCACAACTGTTAAAATGTGTTCCTGTCCTTCCTGTATCCTAAAACCTTTCTGCAAAGACCCTCAGGACATCTATAGTCATTCAGGCATCACAGCTACATGTGAATTTCATCAACATCAATTTACGCATGGCCAAGGTAACCTTGCACCCTTGCAGTCCCAGCAGTGAAGCCACTCCTTAGGGGAGGGAAGACGTGATAACCGAGTTGGCCATTTTTCTTTCCAAATCACCACATTAAACTGACCAGGTAAAAACTTAGCTGCAACAAAATACTCCCAACAGTATCTTCAGGCATCAACCCAAATGCCACATTCTGCTTGTGGTTGCAACATTGAAAAAAAAAAGATTAAAAAAACCCTTTGAATTATTGTTTGGCAACATGTTTCATCTGAGCATGCATGCAACCCAGCAGCTGCTCCCTAATCCCTTTTCATCATCAGTATATTTGCAGTGTTGGTAAAAAATTGCTTAAAGTGGTGGTAGATGAGAACACCATTCAGAGGAGTAAGATTATAGAAGAAAAAATTAGCTTTGGCAGGATGCATTTCATGCGAGGCAGGAGAGAGGCTAGGTTCAAAGTCCTTATCCCTGTCTGCCTCTTTGTCATTCACTTCACCCTGTTAAAAGCTCCAAACAACATCAGAGGTAACAATGGATACTTGTGACGCAACAGACTTTGCAAGCATCCCATCAATAATTAATTTTATTTGTTCCTTGACTGTGACCAAACCTGCTTGCCCATAATATTTAAGATATTTGATTAGGGAGTAAAATTCCAGATCTCTTCCTAGGATCTAAAAAGAAATCTCTCTGTTTTATGTTGCATTTCTTCCACAAAAAAGCTTAACTGTACTGACCAAACGGGACGAATGGAAGCTCAATAGGCAAGACTAACCTCTTATAAAACTTATATGAAATCTAGATTTACAAGTCGCATCCAACCATATTGTATGTGATCGTTACTTTCATTAAACCACAGATTTAGAGGATGAAAAATCTCTGCACAGGCCCCCATTTAATCTATGCTACTGACACAAAGATGAACAACTATTATACAATCATGCCATCACTTAATTGTTAATTAAATGTGCCATCAAATAATTGCATAAATGTTACACTACATGATTTAAACTTAAAATAAATGCATGCATTATTGAAATTTATTAAAAACAGGCTAAATGATTAAGACTGTTATTTAAAATATCTGTTCCTTCTACCTAAAGTATATCTATTGCTATCACTACTCAAATACTTTTGTCATGGCCCTGAGCCATAGTGTATCACAAATGTATTTATCTGTCAGCTTTGATCATGAAGGTTCATTAGCGGCTACTAATGCTAATCCTAAAATGTAAATGTATATGAAACCAAAAGTTAAATAAATGAACTGCATGTGCATGTGTATTGGGGTAAAAGAGTGTATAAAATTACAGTTTGCTGCTGCTTCAGGGAAAACAAATACACTTTTGCTGTGGCTTCAAAATCTGTATCTTTTCATTATTTATGATCTTCTAACTCTTTTGGGCTAAGCGTTTAAAGCTTTATACCCATTTTGCCAGTGCCCTCAGTTGGGGACATAATTATTAGCTGATCAATCTAAAAACAACGCCAGCTCTTCTGTCATGCCAGTCCATTGAGTAATCCAGCATGCTGAAAAGAAACAATCAGTGTTGACAGAAACTCTGCATAATGTACCGTAACAATAAGTTATAATATTTTTGAATTGGAAGGCTCTCGCTGCAGTCTGCTACAGCTTTTAGCTGCAGTATCAGATGTAGAAAGGCTTCATTCGTCATATGGTGAAGTCAGTGTAAGTGATTACCGTGAGCTATGGAAGCAAAGGTGAGTGTTTTAAGCTTTGCACTATATTTTATCTATGTTTGAGAATTATAATTGCCCCCATGGCTGACAACACTAGGTTTTAAAAACTATGAAGAAGCATTTTTAAGTTATTTGTGTGTGTGGATGCAGTTTGTGTACCTGGTTGAAAAAAGAAATACTGAAAGGAAAAGGTATATTAACAGACAAGAAGCAAGTGATTCTCAAGCAATGTCACAATACGGGAGCTGGCTTACGGTTGAAGATGCATCCTACTATCATCAAACTAAAGAGACATTTCACAGATTTAGTCATGACTGGCTTTTTAATCTTCTTTTTTGTTCAAAATCTAAAACACCTTATTCCTAAACTGGATAAATCACAATGAACAAAGAGTCTTTAAAACATAGTTCACAAAATATTGTTAAACTCTCACACCGTCTCTTTCTTGTAAGCTGAATATATTACATTCCTAATCCCTTGTGAAAGAAGAATCAAAACAAACCTCTAAATAAATAGAATATTGCACAAAAAAACTAACAATAGATGTGAAAATAGTATTTCAGGTTTACAAACGCTAAACTTTTCAAATCTGGTGGAAAAATTAGAATGACCTAAATTTATTGTCATCCACTTTAATTCCAAGGTGAAAAATCAGCAGTAGTGCTACTTTCTATTCTGTTAATCTCAATAGACAAATATAGGCTGAGGCAGATTTATGGGTTTGCAACAGGGGAACTAGATCCAGCCTTGTTGCTAGGCTATTTTTGTTGCCTGTGAAAGTATTGGAAAGCAGAATTCTCGTGTGGCTGAAAAACAGGCTTTTTTGTACTTAGACTATACTATTTTAAGGAAAATCAAACAAGGTGAGTGATGCCTCTTTCTGTTGTGAACCTCTGCTCAATAAATGTGTTTTATTTAAGACTGTTGTAAAAGAGAGAGAGAGATTCAGGAGAATGTCTGCTTTTATATCCTTTGGGAGACATGACACAATAGCCTAGAAATATTTTTTACATGCTGAGTAAGCAAGAATTGTGGTTTAGTACAGTATTTATATTCTTGCAATATAGCCAAAGTCTGTAGTCACAGAAATAATATATGCTGTCATTACAAAAAATTATGTAACCCTAAAGCAAAAATATTTGCTCATCATTTTTCAGTACTTTAGTCATTTTGGTGGGGAGCAGTTGACAACGTATCATCCTACAGAAGCAGTTCTGACAGCAGGTATACCCTGTCATCCCACTCATGCGTAAAAGTTGGGTTATTCTAAACCCAGTCTGCTCTGTCATGTCAATAATATGTCAGTTTTCCAGGAAATGGAGGGTTCAAAAATATCCATGCCTAGGAAATATCAAAGACAACTCAGCCTGACAGAGAAGAATACATTATACATTGTTGTGCAACAATAGGTTTGGTTTGATTATTATCAACTATTATTAATTATAATTAATGATTAATAACAAATCTTAAATAACTTGAAGTATTTATTTTAGTCAAACTAACAAACAGGCAAACCCCCTGTTCATCAGGAGTTAATAACCAAACAGCTCTCAGTGTCTGTCGGTTATTGTTTTATGAATTCCTGCCTGGTGAGGTGTGGTATTGTAGAACAATACGTGAAGGAGTGAATTTGTGAACTGGTGTTCTCAAAGAACAAGATTTGCACACATTTATAGAATAAACACAAACAACTTCTCTCCAAAATACAAGAATTTATTAACAAAATAATTCAACTTCAAGTTAAAATAATTCAGTTAAACTCTTTAACCAGGCTAGTAACATTTAACGAGAGACGCGAGGCCATCCCCCAGTGGGCCTCCCATCTGCAAGGGGAACCATGAGGGACCGGTGCAAAGAGGAAGGGGCAGCAGATGAAGGTGGAGACCTCAATGACCCAATCTTCGGATGCTTAAGCTGGCTCTAAAAATGTGGAATGTCACCTAGCTAGGGGGGAAGGAGCCTTAGCTCATGCGGGAGGTCGAGAGATATCGGCTAGAAATACTCAGGCTCACTTCCAAGCACAGCGTCTGAAACCCAGCCCCTTGAGAGAGGTTGGACTCTCTTCTACTCTGAAGTGGCCCGCGGGAAGAGGCGGTGGGCTGGGGTGGTTTGCTCCCAGCTCAGCCATCTCATGTTGGGGTTTACCCCTGTGGATGAGAGGGTGGCATCCGTGCTCCTCTGGGTTGGGGACAGGTCTCTGATTGTTGTTATGGCCTACGGGCCAAGCGGTGGTGCAGAGGACCCGGCCTTCTTGGCGTCACTGTTGGGGGTGCTATTTAATGCTCCTTTCAGGGACTCCGTCATTCTGCTGGGGGACTTCAACGCCTACGTAGGAAACGACAGTGACACCTGGAGGGGTGTAACTGGAAGGAATGGCCTCCCCGATATGAACCCAAGTGGTGTTTCACTATTAGACTTCAGTGCCATTCACGGATTGTTCATAATTAACACCATGTTCAAGCATCATCAGTGCACTTGGCACTAGGACACCCTAGGCAGGAGGTTGATGATCGACTTTGTAGTCGTGTCTTCGGACCTTCGGCCGTAAGTCTTGCACATTTTGATGAAGAGAGGGGCGGTGCTGTCCACCGATCACCATCTGGTGGTGACTTGGCAGCCGCAAGAGTATAGTAAGGGTCTGCTGGGAATGTCTGGAGGAGCCCTCGGCCACAGATTTATTCAACTCCCACCTCCGGGAGAGCTTTGACCAGATTCCAGGGGAGGTTGGAGACATAGAGTCTCAGTGGACTATGTTCTCCGCCTCTATTGTCGATGCTACCACCCGTAGCTGTGGCAGTAAGGTCTGGGGTGCCTGACGCAGCAGTAATCACCAAACCTGGTGGTGGACACCAACAGTAAGAGATGATGTCAAGCTGAAGAAGGAGTCCTGTCGGCTGTTGTTGGCTTGTGGGACTCCTGAGGTGGCTGATGGGTACCGTGAGGCCAAGCGTGCCATGGCCTGGGCTGTGGCAGAGGCAAAACCTTCTGCCTAGGAGGAGTTCGGTGAGGTCATGGAGAAGGACTACCTGTTTGCCTCGAAGCGATTCTGGCAAACTGTCCGGTGCCTCAGGAGAGGGAAGCAGTGCTTCACCAGCACTGTTTACAGTGGGGTTGGGGACCTGATGACCTTGAATGGGAACATTATCAAGTGGTGGAAGGAGTACTTCAAGGATCTCCTCAATCCTGCCATCACGCCTTCCCTGGTGGAAGCAGAGACTGGGGACTCGGAGTTGGACTACTGCATCAACCAGGTTGAGGTCACAGAGGTGGTTAAAAAGCTTCACTGTGACAAGGCTTCGGGGCTGCATGAGATCCGCCCTGAGTACCTAAAGTCTCTGGATATGGTGGGGCTGTTGTGACTGACACCCCTCTTCAACATTGTGTGGCAGTCCAGGACAGTGCCTCTGGACTGGCAGTGCAGCGACACTGTTATATTCTTGCAGTTGGACATGGCCAGGACAAAAACCACAATGGGGTTTTTGTCCCAGCCATGGAACAGTGGATTAGCTCCACACCCACTACAGATTGCGTGAGGGTTTATGAGAGTTTGCCCAACCAGTCCACATGTGTTTTGTGGAACTGGAGAAGGCATTCGACCATGTCCCTCGGAGTATGGAGTTGGGGGCCCTCTATTAGGGGCTGTCTGGTCTCTGTACAAGCAGAGCAGAAGTTTGGTCCGTATTGCCGGCACTGTGGGACCTGTTCCCGGTGCATGTTGGACTCCAGTAGGGCTGCCAGTCACCGGTCCTGTTCATAATTTTCATAGACAGGATTTCTAGGTGCAGCCAAAGTGCCGGAGGGGGTCTGGTTTGGGACCAGTGGATTTTGTCTCGTTTTGCAGATGGTTTTTACCAGTCTTTTGTTCTCTGTTTATGTGGTTCAGTAGTTGTTCCCTCCCATGGCTGGCCCAAAAACAGACAGTCAGTCTGTAATTTATGGCATCAATGAGTGGCTGTTGACTAAATTGTTCAGTTTTGCAATGTGTTTATGTCACATGACCATTGCCGTTAAGTCATCTTATGTCCTCCTAACAGAGATCAAGACAAATGGAAATTGCAAGTGCCACATTAAGGTCAGCTTTAAATTTATTTCTAGGTTAGATTAGCACAGAGTTGGTAAATGCACCCCCTGTTCTGGCACAGCAAGACCAATCAGTCTTTCTTAGCTCTGCCCTTTGGGACCATCTTAGCACTCGCTATCTAAAAGCCAGTACTATTTTATTGCTTTAATGCAGCATGCCTATCTTTCTGACCTTTAAACTGACTATACTTCACAGGGAAAGGTACTCATTATCTGTCTGAAATCTTCAACATACTTGGGGTTTACTTTTGCACTCAGCATTTGTATGGACATCAGCATACAAGCACACTTGTATGTCAAGTGTGATAGATTGTGCGTGCGTGCATGCGTGCGTGTGTGTGTGTGTGTTAAATTTAAATCCAAAGAAAATTAAATCCAAAGAAGAGTTGCAGCTTAGAGAAATGTTATCCAACAGTTGCGTTACACTTTTCGTGCTTTTATAGTTATTGTGCAACTTCACTAAAGGCCTGTTGTTTGTAGGAATTTATACTTATACTATGTTTAATTAAGTTTAGTAAATTACTTCAAGGCTTTAAAGCAGAAGCTAAACAAATTTAAATATAGTATCATGTGAAGCAAACAGACATTTGTTTTAAAGTAAGTTGAGTTTTTACAGGACACTGTGCTTTGCAAGGCAGTATTCTGGGGACAATATAAAACAAATTCACTCAATGGGTTTACCGACCTTGTACGTAAAGGTTTAATTGGGATTCTTCTTGAAGTGAAGAGGGGTTTGACTACAGCCTTCAAATTTGTATTTATAAAAAAGTTAGTAAATCTATACTTCCACTACACAACTGTGCACTACTTGTTTTGGTCTATTACAAAATATCCTGATAAAACATGAATGTAATGTGAATTCATTCAGCTCATGAATGTAATGTGACAAAATGTGAAAAAAAATTCATGGGATGTGAATAATTTTGCAAGGCATTGTATGGGCCATTTTACCCGATTGTTTTGTGTTCTATATTCTATATTTTCTGGGACTGAGAGGTCGATTGCAAAACCATTCTCTTATGACTTTTAAATTAGTTTTATGTAAAAGTGGGCTGGTTTATTATCTAAAAAGTAAAATGTTTTTTTTTATATTAGTTTATTTAAAGAGAGTAGGATGTCTTCTTCCTAATTGCTCTGGTTGTGATTTATTGTATATCATCCTTTCCTTTAAACCCTGTTGCTAAACATGACTAATGCATGAATGATCCAAGCACAATCTGAAAGCTGAGGAGGAAGAAAAGGCTTCCAGTAAAGGTCTTATCTGTGCAGGTGTTTATGCAGACTAGAACCCTTCCCCACCACTTCAGTCATTTTCATTTGTTCCTCACTAAGCTGGAACTCAACCATAAATATCACCTGAATCTGGGTTAGAATGATAAAAATATCTGTCACTTTATCTTTTTTTGGAAGTTCACATCTTTAATGCTTATAATTTAAAAAAGTTTTTGACCAGGAATGAACCAACTTTTTTAGGCCACTTATTATGAGTGATAACAACAATAGTTACCATATTTGTGCTATTTTGGAAAAGCAGAAACTTTCAAATGTCATATCTTGGATCTTAGTCATCAATAAACCTGATGTGACACTGGTATCAAAATATTATCCTTTGCATCACATTTCTTATAACACTTAGAATAAAGAAAACACCAGTGGTTGTAGAAACAACAAATTGGCTTCAGTAGTTAAAGTTCCCAAAAACTATTTGCTATGCAGTTCTCTCTCTATTCCATTTGACCTCAGCTCAGTACGAGAAAGACTGCAAAGAAAAAAGATGCTCCCATGCCACTAGCACACTCTGCTTTGGGCAGACTATCATTCCCATTAAACTAATAAGAGTTAGCTTCTTATCTCACAATGTCTTGGCAAAGTCACTTCCACCCTTGAACAAAACACAATGTATTTTAATACTGGAGCTTAATCTATCACCTAGACCCAAATGAGACTGAATAATCCTCTCCAATTTGCCTTCTTGTATTCTACATTATCCTTGATTTCCTCTACATTTTCTTTCTCTTTGAGAACGATGTTGTCGTTCAGTTTCCAAATCAAGCAGAATGAAAAGGGTGTATGATTTGTCGCATAATACTGCTTAAAGTGATACAAACGGCTACCAAAACATTTCTTATCTTACTTCCACTTGTCGTGCCCTATATTTAGCTTTATCCATCTTCCTATCAACTCTGTCCAGCTTTCATGTCCCAATTGAAGAACTGTCTAAACACAGCATAATTCTGCCACCTCCATGTTTTACAATGTGGATTGTGGGTCCATGGCGTAGAATTAAACCACAAAAAACATACCTAGCTTTGCCTGTATGTCAGAAAGTTAAATTTTGCTCCCCTCAAACCAGAGCAAACTTTTCCACATGTATATTGAGTCCCTTGTAGGACCCTTACAGCTCGTGGTAAGCTGTAAAGGGGATGTCTTGTGGCTTTTTTTCCGTCTTAGTTCTTGCCCTTTTATTGTTTCTCCCATCTGAGCAGTGTAACTGCAGCTCCTCCAGATGTACCATGGGCTTCTAGGCATCTCCTTTGAAGAAAGCTCTCCTTGCCTGGCTTGTCAGTTTAGGTGGAAGGCCACATTTTGTAGGTTTCTAAATAGGTCATAGTCATTCCATTTTTGGATAATGAATTGAACAGTGCTCTGTGAGATGTTCAGAGCTTGTGACATTGTTTTAACAACAAGCCCTGCTTTAACCTTGCTTAATGTCAACATTTATTGAAACAATATATAAAAAGTAAATTGTGTTTTGCTATCATACTTGCCTTGCAGCAAGGTCCTGGGTTCAAATCCCAACCTGGGGTCAGCCTGCATGGAGTTAGCATGTTGTCCACCTGCTTGTATGGGTTCCCATTTGGCTAATGCAGCTTCCTTCCACAGTCCAAAAATATGCTTTGTAATTTAATTGGTCTGTCTGAATTGCCTTTAGTAGTGAGTGTATATGTGTGGTTGTTTGTCCTGTGTGTTGCCCTATGTTGGACTGACATTCTGTCTAGTGAGCACCCCACCTCTTGCCTGATGACTGCTACATACAGGTCCTTCTCAAAATATTAGCATATTGTGATAAAGTTCATTATTTTCCATAATGTCTGTCAAGATGAAAATTTAACATTCATATATTTTAGATTCATTGCACACTAACTGAAATATTTCAGGTCTTTTATTGTCTTAATACGGATGATTTTGGCATACAGCTCATGAAAACCCAAAATTCCTATCTCAC
>JAHUTJ010026607.1:0-12729 GCA_036250325.1 Characodon lateralis
CACGCCCAGGTGGGCTACGTGTCACGTGCGTGACTTTGTTTACATTTAATCTCGACCTGCGCGGAGCGCGAGGAGACATATCCACTTTGTTTACTGCCACTGGCAGTCAGGAAGGAATGAAACAGAATCATAGTTAATGGGAACTTTTGATTATTATTGTTGCATGACAAACTTAGGACCTATTAAACAAATTCCTGAAGCTTCAGCATAACAAACCAAGATGCAGTGATTTCCATGTGCTTTCCTGATCACCACCTTTGCTTTCAGCAAAACTTATTTAAACCATGAGTCCTCCGTCATGCAGCAATGATGCAAATTTGTGCATTTTGACTTGGACCAAAGTTCTTGAATTTGGAGCTGCCAGATGCTCTGTTCCAATTAATCTAATTCTTTCTGATAAATTTCAGTTCAGGTCATTTTTTGCATAGTATTGTGGTCTGTTTTTTGAGAGTATTAGAGTAGTTTCTATCTAGAGTAAGGTTGGTAGATGTCCTACCAGAGACAATATTGTGAAGTTAGTGCCCTTACTTTACAAGATGTGTGTAAGCGCGCTTAGCTGTCAGACAACAGTAGTCATCAACATGCAATCAATGAGCTGCCTTTGCTTGAAAGAGGTTACTCAGGGTCTCCAGGAGCAGGGGAGCTCAGAGCATGGGCCACTGTTGTGTCTTCTAAACTATTCTAATAGTTTTTATATAATTTATATAAATTTTATATAATTTATTACCAGCTAGTTGTTTCTGGGGAAGCTTCTTTTAGAGTTTCACCTTTTTTGAATACCTATTAAAAGTTTGTAGTGAAAATAAACCTTCAGCATGATTTCAAATTGCATATCCTGTGAATGTTTTGCAGAATCATGGGACACCAAATAAGTTTTTGTCCTGAATATAACCAGTTTGAATGTGTAGCAGGATACAAAAACAGACTTCAAAATCACTTGAGAGCTAAAAGTCAAAGTAACAGTTTTAAGATGTTACAGTTATGGCGTCTATATAATTGAATCTTGTGATTTATGTTGTTTATGTTTTAAATAGACATCAACTTGATGTAAAATGGCACTTTTTTAATATGTAGGTGTACTTTTTATGGGGTAATAGGAAGCCATCTATAATTGGAATAGCCATGGTGCTTTCATAACAACATTTACTGTTTGAGCGATGGGATTAGCACTCAGTTAATCTGAATTTAGAATGATTTGGTCATTTATCAACTCTGGCCATAAATGCATAATGCAGGCAGCATATGTCATATATAGTTAAAACAAGGATGTTTTTTGGGACTAAGTCAGTTTAATTGAGGGGTGTCTTCAGTAAATTGTCAACGGGATGGCAAAAATATACATTTACATAAAATGTTAATAGATACATTGCAACTCTAAGTTGCAACTCTCCGTCCTTTCTTAAATATTTACAGAATTGCTTATGCATAATAGATTAACTGTAAGTGGGGCACCATACAATCCTCTTCCGGCAGGCTCTGTATCTAGTCAATAAACAGAAAAAAATATTTATAGAAGATGTTACATTCAGGGAGATATTTTGTTGTGGTTAAAATCACCTCTTATGGGATTGAGCGAAAGGTTCAAGGATGGATCCGGACCTGTCTTTTTTCATATTATTCATAACGACGTATATAAAATATAACATTACTGCCACAGGAACAATTAAAATCTGAGCAAAATTTCAGTCTTAACTTCAAGAAAACCCGGCATTTTCAGCTATTTCGCTAATATCCTACGTCTTAACTCGCACTTCTCCCCTATTGGCCAGGAAGATGACTGACGTCGTTTTAGCCAATCAGAGGCTCTCCTGCTCAGACGCCATGCCAATTACAGTCGGCGTTCGTTTATAACACGTCTTCGGAGGCTAGGGAAGTGAAAGCTAACACGTGGGAACAACAGTTTAACGCATTTTTGTTTATGGTTCAGGATAATTAAGTGCCAGTGTTGTGTTTTGCCTTATTTAAAGCACTTTTGAATATTTAGCCGAAGGCGGTGTCTATATATATGAGTTGTGTTTCCAGCTGCTCTGCATAGTTTGTCATGGCGCACAGCGAAGATAATGATTATGAGTACAGAATCAAAGAAGGGGACCACGTAGTGTTGAAACGAGGGGACGTGTACAAAGCGGTGCAAATTCAGCGGAAGAAGTAAGTCTGATACGTTAATGTATGCAATTTAAAAAGGTAAACACCAGCTTCAATTTATTATGTGATAAACCCAGTTTACCCCTCAGAAGAGTTTATCTGGTGATGGAGTGAATGCTGAACATTGACAGGATGTGGCTGGTTTGCACACAGAAAGGTGATTTTTGAGAAGCAGTGGATCCTCCTGGATAACGTTGTGGGACATCTGTACAGCACCACATTTGAGGTTACCTCTGGAGGATCCCTGCAACCAAAGGAAGACAAGGAGACAGAAAGCTCCACAGGTGTGTCATACATGACACACATTTCATCCAACCTGTGTGTACCTACCCACACAAAAAAGTGCTTTTTTTAATAGATAATCAAAATGTGATGACTCAACAAATTTTGTTCAGTTTTTTTGTGCCATTGTTAACTTCAGTCTTCACCATATATGACAAATGTTCATGAAATCTGTGAATCTGTACCTCTAAGTTTAGCATCAGCCCAGAAGGGTCAACAGCTGACATTCTAGACATTTTTTCTTTTTGTTCTGCAGAGTGGTTTGATAATAAATTGCTCCATCTGGGTGGTTACACACAAAAACATGCTTCAAAGATTGCTTCATAAATATCATGTATCAACATACTTTTTCACATTTTATTATTATTTTTCATAAATACCAGCATGAACATCTGTTCTTATCATACAAGAATAATTCAGGAATTTTCTGAAATCCTGACACCTTAAATGCCATGTTTATCAGCCTGGGAATGTTACAATTGGCAGCACCACTGATTCTGATCATTTTTACTTTAGTTGCAAAGCTATTGATCAATAGATAGCTCCACGTGAATGCCTAGAACACACAAAAATGCTTTTCCAAGCGTACTTATGAAAATATTATGGATGCATAGCTTTTTCCCCTTTTTAAAAAGGAGATTATAAAAACAATTAGCAGCAACACTGATTTGGGCCAATTTTTATTTTTTCTTCTAATTTAATTTATTTCCCACTCCATATATGAAAATTGGTCGATTCTACATGGTAAATTTTCCTCATCTAGCTATTTCAAAAATAGGGAATGAGAAAATATTAAAATCAAACTGGACTGACAGTGAATACCAAAAATGTATTTTAAAATCAGAGTCAACAGCACTAAAAATGCCAAAGAAACAGGTTGCGGTATTTAGTTTTAAAGGCATGTGAAGGAGCTATTTAAAAAAAAGAAATCACGATAAATTTTAATTCGTGCATTCATCAAAATGCACAACCTGGCCAAATTTTAAATTTGTATCTACAAATCCAAATCTCTGCAAATATTCAAAAAGGAGAAAAACTGTCCCCGGATCCAGCAGCAGGCTTAAATACTACAATTTTTCAGGTTGTTTGAATGTGAATATGCTAATGTTTAGATATCCTGTTACTGCTTCATTTTATTTTTCATTCTCTGTGTCTGTGTGTGCATCTGTGTGGCCTCTAGATGTGAAGGTGGCAGGTACAGACAACAGGAACATTGTTGATGATGGCAAATCACAGAAACTCACTCGAGATGACATTGAGACGATGAAAGAGCAAGGTCTGACGGATAAGGTACAAATGTAAAAGCTCTTCAAAAAAAAAAAAAAAAAAACTGATCAGAACAAAGGCCGTATTTTTTGTTTCCAGATGGTCAATCACCGATCACAGTCAGTCATGCATGAAATCATGTGATCCTAATCACTATCTGATTTTGCTGTGCATCTCTAGTTAATATTAAATAGAAACGAGGAGAGTTGATGTATATGTTTGTGTCCTCAGGAGATCATTAAGCAGCTCGTAGATAACAGCGCAACGTTCAGTAATAAGACTGGATATGCCCAGGATAAGTACATTAAGAAGAAGAAGAAAAAGTGAGTCACCGCCGATCAAACACGCACAGGCAAATTAATGCAATTGTGTTAATATTACTGGGCTCATCTTATACCCTTCCAGGTATGAAAATACAGTGACGGTTCTGAAACCAACCTGTCGCATCATAGCCATGATGTACCACGGCCGCGAACCTGGGAAGATCTGGTGAGATTGCAAATTGAAAATCAAGATGTTTGAGAGTTTTTCTTAATTATTGATGAGATGGTGTGTGTGTGTGTGTGTGTGTGTTTGTGGGCTTGTGTTAATGTGATGCAGCCATTTGCGATATGACACACTGGCACAGATGTTGACTCTGGCAAACGTCCATGCTGGCAGTAAAGTTCTGGTGTTCGAAACCTGTGCTGGACTTGTACTGGGAGCCATCATGGAGAGAATGGGAGGCAGGTTTTCTTTAACAAGCTGTGTGCACTATTAATATGCGAAAGATTTAAGCTCTTTTGGAGGCTGTCTTTGTGGATTTTGACCAAAGCCCTTCTTTTGCCCCTTCATGTAATTATTTTCTCTTTCCTCCCCACCCAGGCTACGGCTCAGTGATTCAGATGTACCCAGGAGATGGGCCTGTGCGGGCGGGGGTGGAGTGTTTTGGCTTCCCCACACATTTTCACGATATGCTGCATGAGTTTCCCATCTGCCACGTCAACGCTTTGCTGGCAGGCACTCTGGACACCGGTGCCAAAGACCCCACTGCTGGTTTGGCATTGACAGATTTACTACAAATTAAGCCTGAACTACCAGTCATAACCAGGATTTTTTTTACCTACCAGCTCTGCAAAAGTGATCATATCTTTTTAACCTTTTATTTACATTTTGTCACCATACAGCCACAATTGGACGTTGTTTAATAGACAAATGCAAAATAGTGCAGAATCATAAAGTGGAATAAAGGATTTTTTTAACAAATAAAAATCTGAAGGTTCATACTTTGCAGGAGCACCTTTTGGTGTATGTGTTTATTAAGGTTGGGCGATGTGTAACATTTTTCTAACCAATATTCGTCACTCCAACAAATGACGATGGGTGATATAGTCACGCAGGTAACGTTTGGACTTTTTGTGGGCGGAGCAATGTAAACAGCCACAGAGTGATTTGCCAATTTATAACACAAATGTCCAAACATGGGGGAACTAGTTATCAAAAAATAAATACAAGTCTACACTAACCATTTTACTTTAAACCTGATGAAAGAGGTAAACCACAGGATGTAACTAATGCGATGTGCAGATGTATAGTTCCAGCAAAAATTCAAACATGATGAACTTGCATAAGCATTTGCGTGTTCACCATCTGACTGAGTATGTTACACTACCATTTGTGTGCTCACGACCGGCTGCTCGGAACAGTGTGCCACATATACAGCAGTTTGATGTGGAGACTTTTTCTTGCCCAGTTTATTGTGTGACACCACGGTCCTACAATCTTTTGCCCTTAACCTGTAGGCCACAAAAAAAACAAAATATCGCTCCAACCTCCACCACAGTCTGACGCCTTTAACAGGTTTTCTTTCCAGGATTACGCTGTGTCTAGCTCTATCAATGTTTTTGTTAGTTCTGATCAGCTCCCCTGTCGGTGCTCAGAAAGAGCACAGCACGATGGTGCAGGAACCATGTTTTAGCGTGAGGATATGTTCATGTTGACATGCACTGATTACACATGGCATTTTGCATGCAGGCCAGAACTTTATCCCTGACCTGTCTGGTATTCCCTTTAGGGTTAATAACAATATTTGTTCAATTGTGGATTTTATTTAGGGGTGTCAAAGTAAAGGAGGCTGAATACAAATGCAAAACAAACATTTCAGAATATTTGTACAAATTGTTTGAAACATGTAACTTCTTCCTTTCACTTCATGATTACTGTATGTGTAGGCAGTGTCTTACCTACTGTGGGTAAATGTATTTTGTTTTAGACGGCTACACAGACTGGGTTGAAGCATGATGGTCTACTTTTTTTTGACATGGGTCTTTGTTGCAAACGACAAGCTGTTGCTAAAGTGCTTTGATTTTAAAAACAAAATGTTGTTCTTTTTATTGGCCTGTTCTCAGACCTAGTTAGCTTGACTGCCCTGTTCCAGATCCTCTGTTCTCCAAAATGAGTAATGAATCATTCTGACATTGATTTATTTCTTTTGTAGCTTTACTTTATCTCTTCTAACATTGTAGAAGGAAAGCAACTGAGGGTGGCTGCAGTGGAGGAGCAAAACCAGCCTGAGGCAGAACTGCAGGAAGGCAGTCCAGAGGAGGAGAATATGGTGACAAACACAAGTGATGATGGGGGCCGAGCCCAGGAGAAACTCGAGAAGGAGAAACGGCAAGAAGCAAAAGTATCTCCAAAGTTTGACATTTCCTTTTAGGCTGTACCAAATTCAGTTAATTATGTAAAAGAAGTCAGGTAAATAAAGTAATTTGTTATGTAAATAAAAATATACTTCTACGTTTTAGGCTCAAGAAAGAAAGGTGAAGCTAGAGGAGAAGCGAAGGAAGCTGGCAGCTGCAGCTACCCTGCTGGAAGGCAGGAATGCTGATGGGTTGGTCTCAGATTATTTGTCTCTGCATTGAGATTTGTTTCTCTGCAGCACTCTGCTTCTCTCAGCATCAGCCTCTTTCTATCCTGTCTCCGCTTTCATCAGTGCTTTGTATTAAACAAAAGCCGTTAAAACAGATTCACAGATGGAAGAACTATGAATGATTAAGTCATTAACCATGTCCATAATAGCCATCAAAATAATGTGCATTTCTCTGGACTTGAAGTGATTACTGTGCAAGGCTCTTCCAAGGTGAACAAATTGATTGCTTTGCCGGTAACTCCGACATAAAATAAAAGAGCTTATAGCTTTTATGATTGATGGGTGAGCTATAAGAAGGTGACAACTGTGCCAGAAGTACAAGTATTGATCTTTTTCGCTCATAGATTTCTCTATATCATAGATGCTTTACAGTGAACTATAAACAATAAACAGAGCACAGTTTTCCTCTCTGTCCTAAATCAGCCCTTCCTGCTGATTCTCATCCAGCTATAAAACAAAACAAAAAAAATGAGTACTGTGTTGCTTGAAGCACTGATAAGCTGAATTACCATCCTGCCTTGCTGCACATTTCCAATTACAGAATGTGCTGATGACATTGCTTTCATTTGTTTGACATGTTTGCTTGATCATCTGTTTTTTGTTTTTTTCTCCCACTCGCAGGTTGGTGATAGCGAGTCATTTTCACCCTTATTCTGTTCTCTTGGGCTTGCTCAAATTCCTCTCTCCTTCTCGGCCTTTTGTAGTCTTTTCCCAGTACAAAGAGGTAAGAGAATCGTGTGTTATGCACTCCAAATAGTGAAGCTAGTGTAACAAATGATAAACTGTTCTGGGGTTCACTGCCTTCACCTGGTTGAAATTCCTGGAAACAATTGCTACGTCAGTGAATGAGGGAGCGAACAGCCATCATCTTCCCCAAATCTTCGTCTTTCTATTACAAGTTCTCAAAATCATAAATTAATACAAGCAACAATAAGCAGTAAATGTCCCCTATTATGAGTCTCAGCGTTCAGTTGTGTTTAAATATAAACACATCATTAAAGTAACCTGGGTTATGAGACCTCAGTGGGCAGCATCCTTTTCCACAAACATTCACTAAAATAAGCCTTCTTAGGATAAAATAGTTTACCCGGTCTTGTTTTCTTTCCCTTAAGTGCATTAATTTGTAATGTTATTACATGCAGATTTACATATCATTGTGTTTACATGACAACGTTAACCTTAAACGTTCTTATGCTTTGAATCACTTTCTAAGAGACTGGTATAATTCTGGGAGCTACCTGAAAACTCTTAAACAGTAAACATCCTTTCTTTAAACATTAATAACCCTAGATATCGTCACCCGCAATAATAGAAAGAACGGCTCTAAAGCTCGATTTCTCACAATAAAACTCAGTCACAGAAGTCATCACAGATTCAACCCATCACTCTACAATCACGCACTACCAACCTGGAAACAGAATTGATATGTCAGTAAATGAGGGAGCGGACCGCCATTATCTTCCCCAAATCTCCTTCTAAGGAAGGACGCAGGGACTCCACACCTTAGGTGCCGCAGTGCAACATCTGTATTTCGGTTCCCCTCTCCTTATTTTTCTCTTCAAAATCAAAACTATCCTTATTTATAGAAAAAAAAAATATAAAAATTATGTTCACCTTTACTGGT
Source organism: Characodon lateralis (assembly GCA_036250325.1). Lineage (NCBI taxonomy): Eukaryota > Metazoa > Chordata > Actinopteri > Cyprinodontiformes > Goodeidae > Characodon > Characodon lateralis. The sequence continues at coordinate 8,226 of JAHUTJ010026607.1, forward strand.
ATTAATTAAGCAACGTATTAAATGACAAACAACGGTTCAACACTCTTGCCTTAGGGTGTATCATATGTGCAGTCATTTCCATTTTACTAATTAACAATAAATAGTTATTAATGTGTGATTTATGCTTAGAGCTAGAGTGCTTTGCAAAGTATTCATATCCCTTGTTCTTGAACTGGCCTAAGAACGGCTTTTTGAAAGAAAGCCCCGAGAAGTCCAGTTTGCAATTTTCCGACAGCCATGTTGGAGACACAGCAATTATGTTGAAGAAGGTGCTCTGGTCAGATGAGACCAAAATTGAGCTTGTTGACATAAAAATGAATACTGCACGTCATCCGGATCACACCTTGCCCAGTGTGGAACACGGTGGTGGTAGCATTATGATGTAGGGGTGCCACACTCTTCAGAGTTTTATTCATAAAAAGTCCTTAACAGTTTTTCATTTTTCTTCTTTCACAGTTAAACATTATTTGGGTTGCTCTGCTACGTAATTATACATTGAAGTTTCTGGTTCTAATGTGACAAACTGTCTCTTGATATTTTTTATTAGGGAAGAATTTCCCATGAGACTTCCTTGCTAAGAGCTGCTGTTGGAAATAATACCCAGACTGTTCTGTCAGAAGTCTGCCTCTAATATCTCTGTCATGCTTTGGTTGACTTTGTGTGAACGGATTATTACCTGTATTTTCTAATTTAAATCATTCGTTTTTGTCCTTGTCTACAGACATTAATTGAGTGCTACACAAAACTCAAAGAACAAGGTGGGGCTATCAACCTGATGCTCACGGACACCTGGCTCAGGCAGTACCAGGTAAATGCTTACACCCTGAACAAGCATTGCATCAGTTGGATTGAATTGGTGATTTCTTTTTCAGGGTTCCTACGCGGTCTGGATAAACGTAGACTTCAATTTCAGTATTTCCCTGATCTTACTTTCCTGATCATGGAATAGTAAAATGCAGTATGGAAAACATTAGTATGTCAGGATCTTTATTCCTGATCCCATTGTTTACATGATCAAATCAGAATTTCTAAAAGCAAGTTGCTCTAATCAGATTTCTTTTCCCTTTAATTTTAATAAGAAAAATGCTTCCTGTCCAGCTATCCGTTTATCCATCTGTTTATCAATCTGTTCTTTTATCCCTCCATCAATCTATCATCTCTCTGTTCTCCGATCTGTAGATTTATCCACCTCTTAGTCAGTCTCCCCATTAATCCACGTTAATCTATCCTTTACCCCATGCAGCCATTGTTTTAATACAAGCGTAAGAGACTTTTCTTTCTTTGTGCTAGTTTGTGGTACTAAGTAGACAAAGGCAGGCTTGTTCTCTCCTGTGAGTTTTCTCTCAGCCGTTCCTCCAGAGTTAATTCCTTCTGACTGGTCTCTGTTTTGTCTCCAGGTGTTGCCTGACAGGACCCATCCTCTGCTCCTGATGAGCGGGGGCGGAGGCTACATCCTCTCAGGGACAACTGTTGCAACGGACCACTCCAAACCAGCAGGCTCCCCACCAGCTGAGGAACCGGCTCCGAAGAGACAAAAAGTGAAAGACTCCGAGGGATAAACAGACGCAGAAGGATCAAATCTTTCAGGGGCACGTTGGCGTCACCTGCAGGGATTTTTCTTCAGACTCTGTTGAACTGAAGTGACACTTCTGCAGAAAAGAAGAGGGAGTGTCTGGTTTGCAACCATCAGAGCACCTTCTTCTGTCTTTGTCCTCACATCAGCTGAGAAGTAAAGTGTAAAACCAAAACAGGTCATCTCAGCTAGTGCACCCCTTATATAAGAGACGGGCGAAATAATTTCTTTAAGTGACAAGTTTGTGTTACCTCCCTTGTGTAAAATATGTTTTAAATGACGGAATGTGACCTACTTTAATTCTAGAAATAAATTCAACTTTTATTTGGTCCCAGGATAACTCCTTTTATTGAGTGCAAACAGAGTGAGCTCTTGAATACATTGCAATAATTTGTATAAGATAATATTTTCACTAAACATCCAAGCCATTCCCATGCTGTTTAATTAGATGCAACATCACAAAAACATTGAATAAAGCAGGTAAGATGTTGCAAGCCTTCTTGCATTATTTTTGTTTCATTTTAAGACTAAGCACGTTAAATTGGCTTACAAACAATAACTTGGCATTATTTACAGACAGTAGTAAAATGCTCTAGGATTATGCAGCCTTGTCATGCAACTTGGCTGCGATTTTCTGCAGCTCCATATCCATTGCTGCCAGGTTTTCCAGCTCTTTCTCCTGTGGGGAAAAAAAAGGATTTTGTTAACATCAGCAACAACAAACATGTTACATCATTATTACAGTAATTGAATCCATTCAGACAGGTCTCTGGAAGGTTGTATAAGGTCTCAAGTAGAATTTGATTTGGGCACCCACTGCCCACCAGCCACTGACTGCACTTTAATAAACGTTTGTTTGCGTTGGAAAGAAGAGTTTAATTAGTCCAGCTTACATGCAACACGTACACAGAAAACTGGCAATGATGGAGATTTTTGCCCAAAATCACTGTATAAGTAAGCTGCAGAAAACATTAAACTAGTTGCCTTAAATTGTAACCATGTTAACTAAGTTTTTTATTTTTTTTAATACGCATGCCAACAATTTAAAATCTTACATTAAAAGAAAAAAAAATTGAAGCAGCAACGCTGAGCAGCAGCTTAGTTTGCATTGCTTTGGACCGGCTGTGCATTCATAGTGGCTACAGAATTTATGTAAGCCTGTTCCCATGTCAGGAGGACACCTCTAATAGGTTGATGACTCACTTGGGTTACATATTCCTCTATCCTGCAAGATGCAGTGCCGCAAAACTAATGAATCACTTTGACGCTGCCTCAGTAATTTATTTTTCCTGCTCCAATGTATTTGATGAGAGAAGGCAGAAGTCCTCCACTTTTTTTTGTTTTAGCATCTTTGAGCTGATTACTCTGAGACTAATCATTTGCTCCTTGGTGTGATTACTGCAGCAGTCATAAAATACTGGTGTGGAGAAGTCAAACAGGGTAAACAAGAATATGTTCTGTGGTGAGGCAGAGTTTATAGGTCCAGATACTTTCTGGAACCTGACCAGATGTCTATTCACATAGTTCTAAGATGCCTCCATCGAGACTGGAGATTTCCAATAAGGAGTTTTTTGCTCCCAGTAAAGCGTTTCTGCAATGTGATCATGGCTTTATTAGGTCAACCAAATTCAGTGTCATTTTGGCAGAGATGCATGCAAAAATAAATATTTTTTTCTGTTCTCTCTTTGCAAATATTAGATTTGCAATATTTACGTTTTGGCTGCATCCTGGTTTCAAGGTTGCAGTTAAAATCATGCATTTGAAGACAATTTGTTCTGTTGTCTTCTTTGCATGAATATCCAAACATAAAGAAAGCCTTGTACTTGGATAATTAGTTAAGAACAGCATGACTGAACCTCCTGTGGAGTGAGCATTCTCTGCTGTGAGCTCCTCTTCACCTCCTCATTAGTGGAGTGGTTAGCCAGCTGGTTTAACTTGTAACTCAGCACTTTGGTCAGTTCATCCATCTAAAACAAACACAGAACAAGGAAACATTTCAACTATGCTCTCTGGCTTGGAAGATATGTGCATGTTGTAAAACTTTGGACGGCTTCATTAAGGTCTGCAAAGCTGCAGGCCTTCATATAGAGATATGAAGTTTAATACTAACAGTTAAAAATATAATGATCATCTTTGAAGCTCACCTTCGTTGATGTTGCTGGTTGTTCATCTGAACTTCTTTTAAACCAGGCAGGGTGGTAATAGCCTCTATTAATCCAGGGATTGCGCTTCTCAGCCAGATACCTAAACATGAGCAATTTAGATGCCAGATATGTTCTGTTAGCGCAAGCAAACGGCTTCATGTTGGTTCATTTGTACCTCACCTCTCTACTACTATGAAATCTATACCATATTGCATATAAAGGGGCAAACAAAAAAAAATAGATAATTTAGGTAAAATACCTTAAAGCTTCATCTCTGTCTATTCCTTCTCCTGTGTTCTCTTCCGAATCCCCCCTCTGCTCCATCTCATCCTCTGATGATCCTCGCTTGTGAAGTCTTCTCTTATGGTGGTATCGGTGTGTGGGTTTCCAAATCCGCTTTTCTATCTCTCCATCTTCATTCTTTTCTCTTTTATCGAAATCCCAATATTCCTGACTGCGCTCTTCCTCTGATTCTTCCATGCCGTCCTCTCCAAGCTCTTCGTTGCGCTTATGTTTCCTCTGGTGGTACCTGCCAGGCCTCCAGTCCCTCTTATCTCTTCCACTATCAAAGTCCCAGTATTCTTGGCTCCGATCTTCATCTTGTTCTTCCCTGGCTTCCTCTGGAAGTGTCTCATCACGTTTGTGCCTCCTTTGTGAATGCCTGCCAGGCCTCCAGTCCCTCTTATCTCTTCCACTATCAAAGTCCCAGTATTCTTGGCTCCGATCTTCATCTTGTTCTTCCCTGGCTTCCTCTGGAAGTGTCTCATCACGTTTGTGCCTCCTTTGT
>JAHUTJ010026608.1:0-15093 GCA_036250325.1 Characodon lateralis
TGAAATAACAGCAAATAATGCAAAATTGGAGAGTAGTGTGAGAATGTAGCGAAGAGGGTGAAAGTGGTCATTATGTCCTCCAGCAGCCTAAGTCTATAGCAGCATAACTACAGAGATAGTTTCAGTTCAGATTATTTAGTTAAACGGCGCTTATTTACCACAATGTCGTCACAATACAGCCAATCTGATCTTTACATGCTAATAAAATTATTTAAAGCTAACCTCAAGTGTTCAATAACATTTAAACAAAGATGAAGCCTTGAAACAGCTACCTTCAGAGAGCTAAGCAGAACCCTCAATAAACTGAAGATCTCACCATAGCAGTCCAATCAGATTTAAGTCTGGACTTTGACTGGGCCATTGCAACACATTGATTCTTTTCTTTTCTAGCCTTTCTGTCATAGATTAGCTGCTGTGTGTGGGATCACTGTCCTGATGATGACCCAGTTTGGACCAAGCTTCAGCTGTTAGGACAGATAGACTCTGTCCTAAAGTCTCAGAAAGTCTTCAGAAATGTTTCAACAAGGACATGTTGGCGTTCCACTCTGGCTGCTGCAGAGACACTTTGGTGACATCTGGTCATTTTACTCCTTCGCTATTTTCTACGTTCGAAACTTTTTTAGGTATAAAAACAATCTGACTGCCCAGGTGTCACTTCAGAACATTTCAACTGGTGAAGGAGCGATGGACCCAGAACCGACTTCAGCAACAGGAAGGCTGAACATAGTAAAGATGCTCCGTTTTATTTTTCTGCTCTTTCATCTCTGTCCTCTGGGAATCACGCTGGATTTGGAAATGTTGGCTTCCTTTCTGGAATCTCAAACTAAGGTAGGATTCTAGAAAAGGCTGAAGTTTACAGTTTAACTGGGCCAAATGTGTTCAGTTTAATGTTTACTCTGTAATCACGTCCTTGATTTAAGTTAGTAAAACTCTGGAAAAACTATCTTAAAGGGGACATATGCTTTTAAATCCTTCCTTTTCACCTTAAATCATCCAGCTGTGGTCTATATAAAGTGGAACCTCAATGCTTTGGTCTGAACTCCTTGTTCTTGTAGCTCCTCAGGCTCCTCTTCTACCTGCTCTGAAGTCCGTCTGAGAGCAACTTGTTTTGGTGCTGTCTCTTTAAATGCTGCTGAGGCACTTCACACCCCGCCCCCCTAGAGGTCAAAGAGCGTTCCACTTTAACCCGCTCAGCCATTTTTGTAGTTTGATAATAATTATCTAGTGCCGCAGAAACAAGGCAAAAACACTGAAAACAATGCTAATCCGTTGATGTAATAATATTAAAACCTGCAGTCTGGTTCTGTCCTCCAGGAGCTAAAAGCAGCACACAGTGCTAACATCAGCAGAAGACCCGATGCTACTATCAGATACTATCAGAACAATGGCCAGGAAGTCACTTCAACACAATAAATTCATGTCTAAAAAAACGTTTGTTGTCATGTTAGCATTATTTGCAGCTTCCCGCTTTGCAAAATCAGTCAGAAGGTCTAAGAAAGCAGGTTTCTGTCTATTCCCCAGGACTAGGATTTATTTAGAAAGTCAAAAATGTCAACGAGTTATCCCTTTAGATTTGCCTCTAACTTAAGCTGTGTAAAGTCATATTACCATTTTTCTAAAACATATCTCTACATCATTGCAGCATTTTTACATCTGAAGCAATGTAGAAGCACAAGCCCAACACACACAGCGGCTGACCTCTGAGAGCCTCCTGCAGAGACTGGATCTCTCCATCACATTGTTTTTGCAGCTCGGCCAGTTCCTCCTGTTTGCTCAGCTCACAGATCGTTGCCACGCCCTGCCAGTGCTCGACCTGAGCCCGGCACTCGGCTAGCTGGGCTTGCAGGCTCGCCACTGAAAACAAGACAAAGGTTTATCATTTATTACTTATTCCAGGATGTCTAAAGCAGCGTACGCAGCAACATGTGTTACATGCCTGGAGAAGATCTGAAATGTATGAATCTGTTACCGTAGTTGCATAGTTTCACACTGAAATTTTTATTTTAATGTGTTATCTCATTTTTTATCATTCTAACATTTTTACTGTCTTATATTTTTATGCCATAATTGTTTCACCAGTGACTTAAAAAAAATACATGTTTTTCCCACCACATATACTTAAATTAATTTATTCTTTTTTGTATTGATTATGCTACTGGACTAAAATATCAATTCACTTCAAGGTTTTACAAATTTATAGCAAGGTTCATTTTTCCAGCATTATTTAAAGCAGCGGTGTCCAAACTGCGGCATGCGGGCCATTTAAAGTCCTTAGAATGCTTTTGTGCAGGCAGCGGATGCAAAGAGGCACATTTTACATTTTTTAGGGTGAGATTTTCACTGACTGATTGAACTCCTTTTAAAATGGAAAAGTATTTATCTTTTCTAAACCACGCATCCAGCAACCTTTACTGAAAAGCACGAGTACCATCCGCTCTCTAAACGAGGCTATAGAAGATAAGCTTTCTTTTGCAGGGTGACCCATACTTGGTTCTTGCTGCTGATAATTGACAAACAAATTATAGAGAGACCACAGAAAACAATCGATCCAAAACACACAAGCATGTCTTTCTTTTAAAAAGGGCAAATGCTTAAGATCCTCGTTATCTTTCCAAAATCAGACGACTTTGTGTCATTGAAATATTTAATGTTTGGTTTATTATTGTGCTGTTACAAATACAAATCTTCACAATAAAGTAATTTTTGTGTTTAAAATTTTTATTTTAAAACTTAAAAGCCCTGAGTATTTCCAATTTGACAATGTTGGCCCACATGGCAAAGATTTTGGACACCAGTACTTTAAACAGGATGCTATTATATGATAATGTCCTTCAAACCCATAATTATTTCACAACTATCATTAAAAAAAAACAACTCACGCATAAAAAGAACATTAAGATCAAAGTGAATGGAAAGACGAAGAACCAAAATCTTTCCAAAAGGAATATTTTTCTGACATAGAAGTGGTGATAAAGTCTCACTCAGCAGAACTAAAACAAAGCTGCACATGTTCTGATTTAATTAAGATCTATTTAAATTACATAAACCTTGCTGATTTAATTATACAGAAATTAGCATTTCATTAAGACCTAAAAACAGCCTCATTTTTAACTGTTGCAGATGGCAGACTGTAGTTAACCCTTTAAAAAATCTACATTTAGGCTAATGTGGCACCACCATCATTGCAGGATGCATACGTCCTCAATGATTAGTTAATGTTAAAGCTCTATTGAGTAAACATTAAATAAACTTACAGCAAAAAACAAATATTAGTGTAAGGTTTCAGTTTTCAGACCTGACAGCAGAGTTACTGTTTAGGAGGAAGTGCATTCAGTGAAATGTTTCTATAATTTGACCTTGAAACCCACAGATGAAGCAGGTGTCCCCTGGAAGGCCCAGAACAGGATTACAGATCTAAACAACAAGAGTGCAACTAGGTTCAATATTTGCACAGCTCCTTTTGTTTAAAACACCTTCACGTTATTAAAACAGGAGAGCAAACAACAACTATATTCAGTTATAAGAGCAGAGAAAGAAAAGTCATTTACTGTGTTCATGATACTGAGCCCTGAACACATACAGGTGCTTCTCAAGGCTATTGAAAAGTTCATCTATCCCAAAGATGAAACTTATTTTCTGTTGATTAGTTTCACAGAATGCTTTATTTAAACTTTTTTTTTTATTTCTTAATTCTAATGATCAAATCGGCGTCTCCATAAAGTTTGATACTAGCTTGAATCGCTCTACATTTTCCTGATTCATGCCTGCACTGACTTTGATTTTAATTAAAAAAAAGAAGTGGACCAACACCTGCATCAGACATGGCTCCTTAAATCATCACTTGGAAACATCACACTGGTTCTCAAGCTGCTTAGATTGCCTACCTCTCCATTTTTCCTCCAGACCTTTAATTACGAATGAAATGCAATATTTAATATCATCTGAAAAGAGGACTTTGGACCTCTTTTTTTATCCTTATCCCAGGTAAGATAGTTCAGATGTTGTCTCTGGTTCAGGTTTGGGTTAACACAAGGGATCTGACAATTGTCGCTGCCTGGATTCATCTGTTTTGGTGCGACTTTTCCCCCAAACTCCTGAATGGGCTTCACAATCCTCCTATAACTGCCGTTATCCCTGTTACCTGCGCTGCTTCTTTAAACCACACTTTTTCCTTCCACAAAATTTTCCATTATCATGCTTGAATATAGCACTCAGCCAACAACCAGCTTCTTTAGCGGCCTGCCTGCTGGACGGCTGTCAAGTCAGAACTCTGACTGTAGGCCACAACTAAACAATTTTTTAAGAAACAAAATGTCGGGCTTTCTTCAGCTGTAACGCATAATTATCAAAATGAGAAGAAATAAACACTTCCAGTAACTGTCTTTAACTTTTATGAAAACTCAACATGCAACTAACTGCAAAAGGATTTTTATCTCAAATACCCAAAGACACTTAAGGACACTTGAGGTGTTTATCCTTTACTTGAGAGCTCATATTTCACAATAAGCAACATATAATCTGTGATATTATTTCAAGGACTTGAATCACTGCATTTATCTGACTGAATCAAAACAGCATAGCTTGTAAAATAAGATTAACGGCCACGTATAGAAATGCCGAAACTGTCCACAAAAAAGGTTTTACATTTCCACTTCTCATTATTTAGTTTCTGATTCGCTTCTCTTTTTTTATCTGTGGGTTACTGGTTTAATAACTAATGGTTAATGTTACTTTGCAAAATATTATCTCTTACAGTCAATAATAAAGCAAGTATTAAAAAAATATATATAATGAAAATACATATTTTGTACTGAAGTGAAATAACAGTGAAAAAATAATAGTTAAAACTGGTATTATTGGAGGAGAAATGTTGGTGAGTTAGCTTAACGTGTTAGCTGTAGCTAGCAGCTGCAGTTCATTTCAACGGCCAATCAAGCTAACGTTTATCTGTTAACATCAAACTGCTTCAGCTTTACCTGGAAACTAGAAACAAGGTAGCATTAAGAACAAATAAAACCCCAGCTATAAATCTGACAGCACTGCAGGGCAGCATCACGTAAAGCAGAGTAAAGTTAATTAAACCTGTTGCTTTGACTACCTAGGTCTTCCTTCTCCGAACTCATCTTCTCAGCAGCCAGCTCAATAACAGGCAGGACATCGGCGAGAAGAAAAAAAAAATACCACTTTTAAAAGTTCCTAAAGTCTGTTTCAGTCATTTTGTAGGAGGGCGACGCTTTGGTGTGGAAACCATCAACACAGTGTGAAGTTCAGGAAACAACTTTCCCCGGTCTGAGCCTGCGGAAAATACGTCAACCTCCTTCCTGTTCACAAGGGCCTAACCCTGGATGCCAGGAAAGCAAACACTCGGAGAGACAAGGCAGGAAAAGAGTTTATCTCACTGGGGCCGTGATACAATGTTTACATATGTAAGAGTTTTATATGAGAGAATTTGTGTTAAGTACTATTAGCTGCCCTTGGAGAAAATCTTCTAAATAAATGTATATGTTTAGCATTGTCTTTAGGGTAATCTGACAAAATGTACAAACCTATTATACATTTTTCAAATTAAAACCCAGACCTTTAAGCACCCCCATTTTAAATCATGAAATATCCTGATTAACCACATTTTTTGGGGTGTATATTTTACCAGTCAAACCCACAGCCCAATTACTGCCAAACTTGTAGAATCAAGAAATCAAGACAACATGCCTGACAGCATGAAGTAGGCTAAAAGATCTTAAAAAAACAAATCATGATCCTATGTAAAGAAATTCAAGAACAGCTGAGAAACAGAGACATTGACACCTATCAGTCTGGTAAAGGGTACAAGCCCATTTCTAATGGTTTGGGCCTCCAGTGAACCACAGTGAGAACCATTATTCACAAATAGGAGAAAACACAGAACAGTGGTGAACCATCCCATGGCAACAGAGACACACACACATATACCCAAGGACAATATATAGAGAGCAGTCATGTTTTTGGACTGTGGGGGTAAACTAAAGCACCCAGAGAAAACCCACATATTCACAGAGAACATACAGTCCATGTAGAAAGAGCAACGGCCGGGATTCAAACCCCTGAACATCTTGCTGCAAGACAACAGTGCCAATTACTGCGTCACCCAAACTAAAATTAAACAACCATTTTCATTTTAGAGGGAAGACAAACTCTCTTGGAAACCTTTCCAAAAAAAAGCCATACTCCAGTCTGTTTCTTCTTGTACTGTTATTAACTTGCTAACTAAGCCCTGTAGAGTGACATTTAGCCGTCATGGTTGAAACTTTCTCTAAACATTGAACAGTAAGAGCATGTGGGGAATTTGTTGGGACATCCACTCCTGGGAAGACTGGCAAACGTATTTTACTTGTAAAATATCTTTTTCTCAGGCCTTATATCCCTTTCAAGACTGATGGGCAGAAACAATTTCTTCTCTCTAGGTATTATTGAAATATTTTGCCCATTCCTTCTTTGTCCTGACACGAGTTTGTTTTGGCTGCTACTTTCTCTCCTTAAATGCAGTGGAACATGGAAATACTTGTTTAATCTTTCTTTTTCCTCTGATTGCATGTATTGGTGATTTATTTCAACCTGAGCTTGTTTGTTATAAAGTTTCAAACATTAACATCTCATTTTGATGGTCTAGCTGCTCTCCTAAAAAAAGCTTTCAAATCGTTTGGCACTTTGTTAAAAGCAAATTGTTCATTTTTCTTTAGTTCTAAGGTTAGAAAAATTTATTTTTTTAATCAATGTCATGAAGTACAGGTAAATCTTACATTTCTTTTGTAATATTCATGACTTTGCTTTTCTTGTGCTTTCTTAGGTCTGATCATATCCTGTTCTTTGGAGCCACATGCAACACATAAAATAGATCAATTTAAAGGACAATTTTAAATACACAAAAAGTAGCAAAGTCAAAAGAAACTGTGAAGAATGTTGAATATTTTAGTAATCTAGTTACTTTACAGGGCAAAACAAAACATTTCAACAACTGCAATAATAGTAGCCTGAAATACATCTAAATACTATTTCTAACATACCATAAACTCTTCTTTAGACCTTCTTTCAGCCACCAAAACAAATACTTTAAACACAGTAATACAGTAAAACTTAATACATATGAATATTTGTAAAGTAATAGTAAAAAATAAGCCATTGCTCACACAATAGCTGTACTCTGTTGGATGAGTACTGGGATTATCATAGGTTTTATATGTTTAGTCGCAGAAGCTCTTGAATCTGTATTTCGTTGCTTCCATTTTAAGATTTAAAATAAAAGTTTTCATAAGATCACTGTACAAGGTTCTTCTGGGAAAGAGCTGAAAAGCCCTTGTTTACTTTATCTTTGGGGTTGTTTGGAGAAAGCCAGAGTTCTCAATAAAAAATAATCCCCTGCAATTTTTTTCCACAAGCTCTGAGCACAGAGAGAAGGGTCGGTGTGATGACTGAATAAGCTGACAGGTCACATTTTTACTGGGTTGCCGAAATGTTTATTCCCTAAAAGAATAAAGCTTATTTTATTTAGACCGTTATTACATTTTTATTAGTTCCATCCTTATAATTTTCTTTCTTAGGTCAAACATTTTGGGTACCCTTCAACAAGATTCTTGCAGGAATTTTGGCCCATTCCTGACAGAACTGCAATAACACATCACATACCCACACATTTTCAGCTCTGTTCGCAAATTTTCAATGAGACTGATGACCACTTCAAAGCATTGACTTTGTTGTCATTAAGCTACTTTGGAACCAATCTGGCAGGATGCTCAGGGTTATCGTGCAGATGGAAGACCCATCTTCCCCAAGCTTCACTTCCTGGATGTCTTGAACTCTCATGTAACTGGGTGTAGACCAACCTCAAAAATACCTTGAGGATGTTTCATTCCAAACATGGCTTCCATCTAATGGAGGTTTGTTTAGATTTATTGTTATAGTATGTGGCATTGAATCCCTGTCAGGTCTCATTTACCAAAGCCTTAAAACATTGTAACCCAATTTAAGGTTGCAAGAAACTTGCAGACAGAAACAATGAGGTAAAATAAATGATACAAACCAATAACCTGGTCTGTATGAACACACACATATTGTTTTATCAATTGAACTGTTTATTTATTAATAACATGATCACAATGTGGACAGGAAATGAAAAAGTCAAAATGCTCCCAGATGCAATTTCATGACTGCTGGCAAACAATCGGAACTGCAGGATTTTTAATTTGAATATTCTAACTAAATCACAAACATGTGGAGGAATAATACAAATAAGTGAATACTTGATCAGCAGTATGAAAAAATATTGTATAAAATGTTAGGTAACACCCTCAAAGTTCAAAATATTTATAAAAGAGTCAAATCAGTGCTATATGTTGCTATAAATAATTTGGACTTCTTTGTATAATCAGAGTGGTTTAGATCTGAATTACTTGAAATGAGACAGAGGCACAGGACACAAGCATGAAAGTGCTCCGAAGAAAGAAGAAACCAGTAACAAGCTCATCTGATCTGTAGGTAGTGTACCGTTTATAGAGCCGACATCATGTTAACAGGCTGTGACAAAGTCAAAAGCACCAGATCATGGAGCAGTTTTCTGAAATGAAGACATCTTTGAGCTGGTGTGAAATCTTGGCATATTGGTCCCAAGTGTTTTTTTTTTTTTGTTTTTTTTTACAAGTCCATGTCATGATCGCTGACGCTCTGCCGCAGATACTCTTCGTACAACTTTTTCTAGAAGGAATAAAAAAAAAAAGAAAAACAGACCATTAAAACCCAAAAGAGATCATTCGCTGCCAGGACCAGGTCGGAAGCAGGTACCTTTTTGGTCTTCACCACCTCCTGAATGTACTCGAGCTTCTCCTGGAGCTGCCGTTTCTGTTTGCCGGAGAGAGTCGGCTGAGTCCTGAAGAGAGTCGAGGGAGAAGTTTAGTTCATTCCACTTTAAAATTACCCACAGCTTTGTGTTAGTCTATCATATAAATTCTCAGTAAAATATACTGAAGGTCTTGGTTGTAGCATGACAAAAATGTAAAAGAGTTCCAGGGGTGTGAATAGTTTTACGTGGCAGCACAGATTGGCTTTCAGGAAAAAATCTAATGGAAATAATATATACATTATTTAGATTGGGATAAACCAGATGTTCTGATAACTACAAATTCAAGACCCTCAGTTGTTTATGTTTGACTGGATGTTTTTCTGACTTGGCTGCTTTTTGAGTACATTTTTTTTGTCATAATCAAACTTGATATAAAAAAGGTTGTATAAGCAAGAACAAACTACTCCATCCCAGCGTATTTCTTCCCAAGAAATACGCTGGGATGGAGCAAGAGAACAAAAACTAACAGAGAGTAACCTAATTATATTTGATCAAACTGAAAGCACAGCTGGTCTGAGGCCTCCTACCTGAAGGAGAAGTGTGCAATGATGAGCAGCAGGAAAGAGAGAAGGACCAGTCCACCACAGCAATAAAGCTGCTGCTCTCCAGACAGAGATTCAAATATTCTCACTATAGGAGCCTGAGCAACACAAAGCAGCCATGATTTTTATCCAGACTTTAAAAACAACAGCAAAGCGGTTGATTTTTGCCCCCGGTTGGATGCTCACCAGATAGAGCGATAGTGTCTCTGTGCCCTGGCGGCCCAGAGCCATCACCAGTAGCTCCTGGGACAACGTCCCCAGCACCAGTAAGCCCAGCAGAGCCAGTGGGATGCAGAAACCCAGCAGGGTCAGGAAGCAGCTCTTGCAGCGGGCCCGTCTGTTCTCCAGACTGTTCTGCCTGTGGGATCAAATGATCAAGGTTCTGCTGCATCACATATCACATCTCACTTTTCCATCCTCAAATTTCACCGATTTTCCAAACATTTGACTAAAAACAAAAAACTGACCATATATCTTTAGTACACATATTTGTTGTATATGTTCAGTTTTAATGTAATGTTTGTATTTTTGTTAACATTATATTATTGTAATTTAAATTATGTTTCATTTACATTTGATACAAGGAGTAGTGGTAAAAAGCAGCCTGTTGGCTAACCCGGGTACATTTATATTTTATTTATTGATGTCCACTGTCCCTTTTTAATTAAATAAAACAAATGATGCAAAAATATTCACCTAGTTGGGTTTCATTACACTACAACTCAGTTTGTAACATTTTGACAGCTTTATTACTTTTTTGTTCCTAAACGTTCAAGAAGGAGGCGTTTCGGTGCCTAAACCAACCCAGGTTTTAAACTCACACACAGATCCAGTCTAAGGCTGACCTAAGAAGGTCTAAATGCCCCAAACAAATAAAATCAGCAAATTCACAATTTCTTTCATGCTCCACTTTCTTTCTCCATACTTATCCAGGGCTGGAAAATGATAAAGCGGAGTGTAACCTGCTAATGAATCCCTTTTAATGTGAGGATTTATTAAAGTCAATAAAAAAAATAACTAAAATGTAACGGAAGAACTGGACCACCAATGTAATGCCAGAATTCAAAGAAAAACGTTTTCTTTGCTTTTCAGATATCCAAACTCCAACAATAGAAAGCCACAGAAATATCTTGTGAGATGTGTTTTTCACCTGTCATTCTTGAGTTTATCCGTGATGGCCTCGCCGATGAGCTCACAGTCCGTCTCCAGGGAGTTGAGCGTATTCTGGACCGTCTGGTTGATGGTTTTCTCGATGGTACGACAGACCTCCTCAACCTGGTTCACACAGCGACTGGGCTGGACATAGAAGCACAGAAATGAAGAGTAAAAACACTAATTAGTGATTTCTTCATGCATATTTGATGTGATCAGAGAGACATGAGGTCCTACCTTGTTTGGATTGGGAATGTAAATGGTGGGCATGTCAAAGCCACATTTGTTGAGTCCTGGTCTTTTGCAGAGCTCTTGCACAATCTGCATCATTACTCTCTAACATACATAAACAAAGCATCAATTAGTCAATCTGTAAGTCCTTTCCACTAGATCAACAAATCAAATCAATCATACGCATATCTTCTCCAAAACATGACTGACAGACTGAAATTCAGAAGCTAAACCCAAGAAATTGTCATTCATTTTTTCAAATACATGTGCTTTGTCATACAGACTTGTTCCCTAGATAGAAAACAAATTATGTTGTAACAGGAGTATTCATGCACAGCTTTTCTCATATTAGGCCATATTACAGCCACAAAATCCAAAGAATTTTATTTGGATTTCATGTGATAGACCAATGCAAGGTTTTGCACAATTGTGCAGCATAAAGACAAATTATTTACAAGTCAGAGCAATCCAAAGCTTTTTCGAAGTTCCCTGATAAACAGAGTTCATCTGTGTGTAATAAAACCTGTAATATAAATCCAAATTCATTGTTTTTGTGTGCAAACTTGGCAAATAAAGATGATTCTAGAACAAAAAAAATAAATAAAGTGTTAGGGGTATGAATACTTTTGCAAAGCACTTCAGCTCCACCAGTGTGGAGGAGCTC
Source organism: Characodon lateralis (assembly GCA_036250325.1). Taxonomy (NCBI): domain Eukaryota; kingdom Metazoa; phylum Chordata; class Actinopteri; order Cyprinodontiformes; family Goodeidae; genus Characodon; species Characodon lateralis. Next base: position 11,459 of record JAHUTJ010026608.1, read on the forward strand.
CTGGACAAATCTGTAGCTGAGTTTACCTGTCTGTCTGACTCTCCGCCAGCTTCATCTGCCTTGCTCAGATAAAAGCGCAGTCGATCGCCATGTTTTTCATTGAGGCATTCCACAATGTTGAGGGTGCGCTTGCACAGAGCCTGACCCATGGGGTCAAAGAAGACAAGGATAAGGTCACAAAGATCACCTGAAAGCAACAATAAAACGTCATTAGTTTCCACAACATTTAGAATCACCTTTGCAAAAAATTAATACATTCTTATTACAGGTAAATAAAGCGTTAGGAACCATCTTGATATTAGACTGCAACAATATCTGTTCAGTCCTAAAACTTCTTTATAGTTCTCACTCAGAAACCCAAGTCAGTTTATTGTAACAGTTGGTCTAGAAAACCGGATGTGCTCATCTTTTTATTTGAGGCAATAAATGTGTTTTGTGCACAAAACATAAGAGATGTGAGAAAAGCTTCAGAAAAACAGGTTCAACTAATTGTGAGCTCAACATGTGAAGGAAAAATGTTGATTTGTTTTTTTTTTAGACAAATAAAATGCAGGCATCCCTGGTAAAGAGATGAAAAGCCTTGGAATAGTTTTAACCTTTATTTCAGTAGCATGATATCACTAGGGCTGCAAATAACTATTATTTTGCAAATTGATGAATCTGTTGACTATTTTTTTGAATAATCAATTAATAATCGTTTAGCAAAAAGTGCTTAAGAGGAGATTTCTTATAGAATTTGAACTAGGTGAAGCTAAATCTATGCCAACTGAGGAGTTCTGGATAGAGCATATTTATAGACAAAGGTTCTCATCTTAAATAGAAAATGTAAATAAATTGGTGCACAATTTTGGCCTAATTACTGAGTGGTTTGTGCTTTCAGTAAATACCATGTTTCAGAGTCTGTATACTCCAGTTAACGATTATTCGATTACTAATCACACTACAATTAATTTTTTCAGCACTGGATCTTACAATAAACCCTCTCTTTAAATACATTAAGTGGGAAATATCTCATTTATTATATTTCTAAAAAGTCCTATAAAATAGCTTAATATAATAATTTAGACTTATTTAAATTCAACAGAAGTCACATAGAATCGACTGAGCAGCTGCTTAAAATGGGAAAGACAAGAAAACATGAGGTTTAAATAAGCTAGACATTTTTAATGCTCATAAGTGAGCAATAGACTATCAGAAGAAAGTTATTCACCTAAACCTGCCCATATCCTCAATCTAAACAATACATAAAATCTTCTAAACGCAGGTTTCCTACAGATTTTTCCAGACTCAGTTTTCCATTTTAAGAAAGAAGGACAAAAGGTAGGATGAAATGAAGAAAGATTGGTAGAAAGAAGAAAAAGACAAAACTGGATGAAAGGACACAAGGAGGGGAGGGCTAAATGTAGGACACGGATGAAAGGACAGAAAAAAAGGAAAGACAAGGTGTAAAAGAATGGTACAAAGAAGGACACGAAACAAAGTAGGCAAAAGATAATGGAGGGAGGGAAAAAGAAGACTGAAGAATATAAGGATGGAAGGAATGACGACCTTTGACAATGGAAAGGGGGCTCGAGTTTGGAAATATGTTTCAATCCTTATTGTACTTGGAAAACACTGAAATCTAATTGCATACTTTTCAAAACTGCAGAGGAGCATTAACCTAAACATAGCTCTGCATTATTTGCTATGAAAGAAGACATCTTTTAAAGAAAGATCTATTTTGTTTAAACTCTTGTGTACAACATCCCTTCCAGCATGTTTTATTCTGTGAATCAGTCACTAGCAGCCTCTGCCACAAACAGAAGACAAGACCGTACACAACAACTGATAGTACAGCGTTATCAAGGACAACGGCAGCCTGCTGAGGTAAGGATGAAGCATGGAGAAAAGAAATGGCCCCGAGAGTGACTTCTACATCACAACAAGTAGCGCCTACCCTGATTCAACAGGACAATGGGTGGAACCACCCCAAACCATGGAAGATGGCTGTAAAATCTCTGTGTTAATGTGTGGCAGAAAACTGTAATTGGGAGGTGTTCACTATATTATTTCCATTTTTCCAAAAGTGAGTTGGCAGGAAATAGGATGGAGAAAGGGGTGAGGACATGCAGTACATGTCAGTAGGCCAGGACAACCTACATTGAGGTCTAAGACCTCAGATGGGTCGTGTGGTTTGTACCTGCACCACCGCCGTGCCCCTCCTGAGCAATTTTGACTCTTGAATATCTGGCTGTCCAGGTTAAAGGCCTTACTCAATCTATGTTTAAAGGGCTCTAAAACCCAAAACAAAAATTTTCAATGATTTCAGTGACCTTCTATCACATCTGGGATATGTGTTGATTATGGGTGTTTAATCATTGTGGGAGACTTCATCCATGTGGACAAACCTCAACACAGAGGGGCAAAAGAACTATGTGATGCACTTAAAAACTGGTCTGACTCAACATGTTAAACAGCGAACACACAAACGGGCACATATTTTGGACTTGATCATTAGTAAGGGTCTAAACATTTTCAAGGTCTTCGTAACCGATGTGGCCCTATCTGACCACTTTTCTGTTATCTCTGAAAGAATCATTTCCATCGACTCCATTAGCCAAAGAGATGTCATAAGAAAACACATTTTTTAAGAACAGTGCAACTGAAACTTTTAACCAAGTTTACTCTTCCATTGGCATTTCATCCTGTAACTCAGTAAATGAGCTAGTAGGTAACTTCCATTCTAAAATTTCAGACATCATTGATTCCAATACTCCTGTTGAGGTGCAGGTTGTCTCTGGCAAGAAGAAATCTCCATGGAGAAATGCTCTACGAGTAAGAAGTGAAAAAATGGGAGTGTTGAAAAGCCAAACGGAGGTGGCGAAAGACTGGACTTCAGGTTCAATATGACATCTATAAAGAGAGACTTCACATGTATAACATACAAAAAAAAAAAAAAAAAATGCATGGGAATCTCTGGTTCCTGAAATCATTAACAAAAACATTACTCTTGACTGGTTTCTAGTCTTACTTGAAGGACAGGGACTTCTTTGTGTCAGTTGGTAACTTTACAATGAAGACCACAAAAATCACTTGCGGGGTTCCCCATGGTTCCATGTTGAGACCCCTCCTATTCAATACCTACATGCTTCCCCCAGCTGAGATCATAAACAACAAGACAACTTATAACTATGCAGATGACACACAGCTCTACTTTAAATTTCCTGCTTCTAAATTCAGACAAGACAGAAGATGTCGTCTTTGGACCAGAGTTTTTAAAAAAGAAACTGCTTAGTCAATCACTTCACCAGGATGGCATTAAATTGACCTCCGATAATAAAGTAAAAAACCTTGGTGTTATTTTTGACCAGGACATGTCATTTAAATCCCATATTAAAACAGGTTTCTAGGATCTCCTTCTTTTATCTGCAGAATATTGCCAAAATTAGAAATATTCCATCCAGGAGTGACGCTGAAAAACTAGTCCATGCATTTGTTACTTCAAGGTTGGAGTATTGTAATTCTTTACTATCAGGACGTCCACAAAATGCAGTTAAAAGCCTTCAGCTGATTCACAGTGCTGCAGCAAGAGTTCTGATGAAAATTAAAAAGAGATCATATTTCTCCTACTTTAGCTTCCCTTCATTGGCTCCCTG
>JAHUTJ010026609.1:0-15087 GCA_036250325.1 Characodon lateralis
GGATGTGGTGGAACGGGAGATTAACATCATGGATGTGCAGCCGACAAATCTGCAGCATCTGTGTGATGCTATCATGTCAATATGGACCAAACTCTCTGAGGAATGTTTCCAGAACCTTATTGAATCTATGCCATGAAGGATTAAGGCAGTTCTGTAGGCAAAAGGAGATCCAACCCAGTACTAGCAAGGTGTACCTAATAAAGTGGCCAGTGAGTGTAAATGGAACAGAGACATATGAGGAAATAAATAAAAATTATTTTTTTGTGAACATAAATACTTCAAATTTCTCAACATTATATTTTTAGGTGGCTTTCTTTTACAAGGTAAATGTTTGCTATTTTGGTAATAATTAAACAGGTAGCTTCACACAATCCCTTTCCAGGGATTCAGATAAGCTAAAAATAGGGATTTTAATAGGCCAAATGTAGAATCTAAAATGGCTGCCTTACATAAAAAACAGTGAAAGATGCAGGTGTACCCAGCTTATCAGGAGTTCTGACAGTTTGTATCTTGTTAAACCACGTTCCTCATGTTGTACAAGCTTCATTTATTAACATGATTCGTTTAATGTTTAAAGGCATACACTCAAGGGAAATATTTAATCATCTTTTATTTATAATTGTCAGCACGCACCTGAACAGCTAGCAAATCCCACTGGTTTTACAGCCTTGCAGGTGGGATCCATTCTGCTCAGGTGCAACATTGTTCCCAGATCTAAGCTCTGACTTCCGAGACAATTCAAATGTGGAGTAGGCGGCTTGGGGTACTTTTGACACATTGACATTAGAAATAAGTAGTAAAAAAGGACAAAACTAATCAATTAGTTAAGATGAGTAAATCCTTCAGTGAGAGTTACTTCTAAACTTTCATTCACAGTAGCGGTAACCTGTTCACTAAACACCTTGATGCTGGCTGCACTCAACAGTACACAAGCTAATATTTCTTTACAGTAATCGTAATATTATGTTTGAAAAACAACATCATCAATGGGGAAAAAGCTATCTTCTTGTTCATTACGAGGTCAAATAATAGTTACTGTTTGTGAGCTACGTGGAATGTTTCGGCTTTAAAACTTGCTTGTTTTCTTTGTAAGGGCTACAATACATACAAACTCGTGTTCAAACTTTGTCTTTTGCTTTTCATGTTACTTTATTTAATTAAATCGATCAAATCCAAAAGATAATGAAGTGATCACAAAATTCTTCCAATACATCAAAACATAAGGGCCTAAACTTTACCTGTTTTTTATAAAACTCATAAAAAAATGCATCAGAGAACTTTTTTTTAACATGTTTTGTTCATGTCTGCAGATGAAAAACAGAGAAGTCTATATTTATGATTCATCTGATTGAAACATCAAATGTTTCAGTATTTTAACCTACAGATCACTGGTCAGAAATGATCACTGGTCACAAATAAACGAAAGAATAATAAAATTTAACATGCTTGTTTTTTTACTTACCTGATTATTATTGTGGAGGCAGATTTATTTTCCTACAGTTATTGAGTATGACTAATTAAACATACTTTCACTGTGGCTATTGATAAGTTTACTTTTAGAGTTAGTTATTGGTAATATTTATTAACATTAACTCTGCAAGTCTGTCAGGGCTAACGCAGGCGGGGAACATTGTTTTTAACCTAATATTTAATGCCAAATACATCTAGAAACAATAGCCTTTGTCATCTCCTTGTAAGGTGGCTTCATTTTTTTTGGGAAGATTAAAATGACTTCATGTATTCATGATTACAAATAAATTCTTGTGAGGTTATTTTAAATCAGATGAAATAAGTTGGAAAATATTCTGACCATTGCGGACTTCTATCCACCTGGTCCTGAGTGTCCATCTGTAAGTCTTTCAGTTTCTGTCTTCTGGAGGATACAAGTCTGTCTGTTTCTGGGTTCCCCTTGCCTCCTTCTCCCAGTTCTTATGTCTGACTTTGTCCTTTTTTTCTCTTGTGATCTCCCCCTCATCTTTCTTCGCCTTGGCAGATGCGAGTGGTGAAAGCATTCCGTAGCTCTTTGTACGAGGGCCGAGAGAAGCCGGAATCCCGCAACTCCATCCACAACTTCATGGCCCACCCAGAGTTCCTCATCAATGACCTCATCCATAACATCCCACTGATCGATGACACTGACGTGGATGACGAATCAGAGCTCAGCAGATACCAGCACCTACACCCAGCCCTCCGCAAGCCGCCACCTCCTCCAGCCCAGCCCCCTGCCCGCACCAGGCCAACCCGGCCATATCGCCAGTACAGCCTTCCCCTTACCCCGTGTAACCGAAACAACAACAACAACAACAGCAGCAGCAGCTCACCGGCCACCTACAGCAACAAAAACAGCATCAACAATGTTTCCCCTGACAACCAGAGCCGCCATCACAAACCGCACCACAATCATGTCAGGCACAGGCCTGTGAAATCTCCTGCCCCTCACCCAGCACATCTCTTCTGTGTGGTGACGTCCTTATAACTGGAATCTGAGAGAAAGGGAATCTTGAGAAAGGAGAGGAAGGGATGGGAGGGTTGAGCATGAGAGAGGACTGAGAACACACAGTGACATTTTCATCCAGTCTCCCTCAAAACAAGCTCACAGGAAAGAGGACTGAGGGGTACGTGAGGGAGTGGATAATGGCTGGAGACTTCTGCTTGCAGCTCTCTGAGAACAACTTTTTCTCCCTTTTCCCTGCTCCGGCTCTCTCAGTTTGGTTTTCCACCTCCACTCCCGTCAGTCGCATCAAGTCTCACCCAACCATGTCACACTCACTGCACCATCCTGAATAAAGGTTCTGATGAGAAGGGAAGATGGTTGGGTTGGGGGGGTGGTTGGGGCTGTGACACCCAGAAAACCCATAAATCCTTCTACACAATTGGCCATGTGACTTCGGGGGCTGAGTCTGTATTTGATTCTAACAGTGTTCATTCTTAGTGTTGTCGCCACCTACTTAGCTGCCACCCACACCTCTCTGATTACAGTCACTCCAATGGCTCTTTTTACGGCTGCAGCACCGCACGGTTCCACTCTGCTCAACCTTGCTCGACTCGCCACGTAACCTGTTGTGTTTCCATTGACGACTGGAGGTGGGGCGCTTCAAGTCCCCTCACAACCTGTCCTCCAACAGTGAGGTTCTGACCACCCTCCCGTCCACAACTTGTGGAACGATGGCTATAACTGGCATCCATGACTTCGCAACACCGCCACGCCTTTTAGTTAGTCCCGTTCCGGTCGTTGTGGTCCTTAATAATTTTAGTTGTCTCTGCTACCTTGGTGAACACCTTATCATTTCTCAGCTCCCCATCAAGCTGCTGCCAAATATTGCAGTCAGACACGTACGGCTGACCGCCCAAAGGCCAATCAGTGAACAGCAGTATTTTCACGTCACATTTCATCCCCACTCAGTCCAAACGGATCTGCTGCTAAGCAGGTACCAAAAAAGCCGGTACCGGTCTGGAAATGTCAGTAATGGGAACAGTCGCAGAACGAGCTGAGTGGAGCCGGCGGAAGTAGAGTCCAAGAAAAAAAGGACATAAGGTCACTGCTCTGCTTGCAATATATGTGAAGCGCTTTGGTTAACATTTTACCTAGACCTCAGTCACTTCCATCTCTACTTCATTTATTTCCCCACATGCTGGTGTTCATTTGTTTCCTTTCTTTACAGATTTTCAGTCTGTGTAGGTGTATTGTCTTGTCTCTTCTACTGAAAATCCCTGACAAGAACAGAAATTGCAAAGAAAAATTCTATTTAGTTAAATCTACTAGTAAACTGAATGGCGGCAGAACTAAAAGGCGGGGGTATCACATATGTATACAGTGTGTGAACATATCATTTCAATGCTTGGGAAGCAAGCTGAACTCTTCAGGTTCGTCACCATTCCTTCTAAAGTCCAGTCACTAAACGCCACCCAAGGTCCACATGACCTGCTCTCCATCATGATCAGAGTCTTCGGGGTATATCCATATATACATAGAGTGCATAAAACATATGGAATCTCCGTCCATGTCCACACTCACATCTAAGTATTTCTATGTTCCATCTTCTCTCTTGCTGTTCCTCCTTTACTCACTTTGTGTCATCCCTTCTGCTACTTTTGTCGACGGTTATGTGAGAGGGCTTTCTTTTTTTTTAATAAGCTGATCGCTAGTGAAGCATTAACCCTTTAAACCGCCATTAAACATACACAATGCACAGGCGATGTCCCTTTAAGACTAACTTTATACTTACTTTGCTCCCGCTCTGATGTGTTCTTTAATTTGATCTGTTGGATCTTTGATCTAGTTGTTTTCCACAGAAGGAAATAAAAATTCTCCCTCAGTTACCGGAGCACATCAGGTCCAAATCCAAAGTCAGTGTCCAGTTTTATCTGAAGGCCCAAAGCTTATACAGTTCTATCAGGTCCAACCAGTAGGAGCTCATATGTCATGTACTTCTGCATTCCCTAATCTTCAAAATGTCAAGTTCATTATTGCAAACTTTTAAACACTCCAAAAAGCTTTTCTGCTGAAAGTTAGACTAAAGGTTTAATGATGTAGGCTGTGAAGTCCCACAAACACCAGGCAAATTAAAAAAATATATATTTTTCTGGACGTGAATTTTCTTAGACTTCGCATAAATTATTGTTTATGTGGGATATCAATTCCTAGTGGAATAAACTTCTCAGATTTTGTAAATACTTTATGGTTCATTAATAAAAAAAAGCTAAAATGGAAAGCATACAAGGATATGTTACAATTAAAATATTTTCATCGTTTTAAAAGGCTCAGTGAAACAAACTACCTGCATATTCATAGCTGCTAACCCTAACCCTAATCCAGACGTTAGGGAGGACACCAAGGAGCCCAGCTTCATAAGTCTAATCAGATTTTAACCTGTTTGCTTTACTCTTCAACCTGATCCAGTGTGCAAGGGCTCAACAAACTGAACGGCCACATCTGAACACCAAGCCACTCTACACAAGGACCGGTGCAGAGCCTGGGGCACCGTCCCCTCTTAACATTCCCATTAAACATTCCCACCCCCCTTCCATGGCAGGTGTTGCGCCCCCCCCCCCCCCCCAACCCCCATGTTGTACATGGTATGGGTGAACAGCTTAGCTCATGTTGCTTTGGAGCGGGAGTTTGCTAAACAATGCAAACCTGCTAAGCACTCCCTAACTTTGCTCCCTTTGCTTCCTGCTTCCGCCGACTCCCCCGAACTGATCCCTCCACCAGAGCTAGGCAGACAATATGCAACAGACTGCCATGTCAGCACACTCAGACACAGCCAGTCACATGTCTGTCCTGCCTGTTGTGTTCAAGGATGTTTGCAGGGCTCTCTGGGAACACCCTTACCTGTAAAGAACTCTTGTCTTCTTGAATGCTCATCTTCATCATCATCACCTGACCCGTCGGAGCAGCGGGGGGTGAATCTGTATTGATCAGTCTGTTTTGAAGCATGCATTTGGTATCATTAATGTCACTCTATGTGTTGGTAAATCATTTAGGCTACTGTCACTTCTGTGTGCTATTATCTCTCCACATCTGCTTTCTTCCTCTTTACCTCTCACGCAGAAACACACACATATTTACATCCCTTTCAAGTTTAATCTGTTCCAGCACCTCTGAGTACAGCAACCTCAGTGCTTTGTAGGAAATGTGTGCACACTGATTGACAGGGAGAATGTGCAGTGGTGTATATTTAACTGTGCAGTTCCAGGCTTCTCTGTTCTGCCATTGACCCACACATCCATCCAGCCACGTTACAACATGATGTTGTGAGACAGTTTTACAGAAGGCAAAACACAATGTGAAAAGAATATGTTGAATGAAATTATAAAGTGTACAACTGCACCACATTGTATAGATCGCCCAAATGTGCACATGTGCATCTATGATTTACAGGTACTATGTTCCTGTTACACTTTTTTATTTCTGTTTCTTTCTTTAATTCCTACACTTTTCGTAAAGAGAGGAACAACAACATGGAAGCGCTTGTATATTATTATTATCATTAATTTTTCTCCACCGGTGTTCCCACTGATGGAAAAAGACAGTTGCACATTCTCCTGAGCATATTCAGAGGGCTGTGTTTTCTGTCCACTGAACAGCCCCCTGAGGTGTGCAGATGCACTGAGAAACTTCAGGTCTTTGAAGACCAGAGACACCAACTCTGTAAATAGAGAACTGGAGACAGAAATGTACCTCCTTATGACCTGAGGGATCTGACAAAATGGGGGACCCTGCAGAGGAACAGAAGGTGTGATGCAGAGCTAGAGTCTGTAGAAGTGCACTGCGTCCTCGCATTGTTTAGGCTGCTCTCTTAGATCTGCCACCAGTGTCTACTGCCATGGTACGCAGGGTCAGAGTTAAGGTTTTACATTATTCATTATACATATTGCTGTAAATATTCTGTGTGGGACGGTCCCTCTTTTTGCACAACGCAGTGCTGTTCTGCAGACAGAAAATGCAGCCTTAACTGTGCTGAATTGACATTTAAAAAGACCAAAAAAAGTAAAAAAACAAAAGCAAAACAAAAAAATCTAAAGACTATTGAATATATTAAAGAGTTACCTGCCTGTTATTTAAGCGAATAAATATCTATATATGAGAAAGAACACACCTGTATACTGTAGACTAAATCTGTATTGAAATCTAAGAGAATTTAATGGGAAATAAGTCCAACACCTTTTGTCTGTATGAAAGAAAAAAATCCATCAAAGTATTCTACAATAATAACTTTGACAAACTCTGTTTGGCCTTGTGTTGTTTGTTCAGGCGCTTTTCATTAGAATGCTTCACAGATATACAATAACTCCTTTCAAGAACCAAGAAACCTGAATGATGTTTTATATTCATGCCTCTGGTCACCTGGTGTCAAGACGCAGGCGTTTTGGAACATTGTTGCCCTGGAAAGATACAGTGCTGTGAAAAAGTATGTGCTTTTTACAGACTTCTTCTGTTTTTGCTATTTGCCACACTTAATGTTTCTTATAATGTATTAAAAAGTAATACCTGACAAAGATAAACCTAGTAAGTACAAAAAGCCTGGTCTTATTTATTAAAGGGAAAACATATTCAAAATAATGTGGCCCAGTATAAAAAACGTAATTGCCCCTAAAAATAATAACTGCTTTTGCCACCCTTGGCATCAAAAACTCCAATCAAGCATTTGTACTGGAAGTGAAGAAGTTTTTAATTGCTGTGGAGGAACTTTACAGAATTCTTTCAGTTTAGCCACTTTGGAGTTTTTTCATGAATGAACGGCCTGTTTAAGGTCAGGACAAAGCGTCTCAATCAGATTTAGGTCATGACCTTTGGTCACTCCAAACCTTAATTTAGCCTTTTACTGAACCATCATTGTGGTGCTGCATACCACAAGTGCCCTTGAGTTTAAGGTCAGAAACTGATGGCCAGACATTCCATTTCAGGAAGAAAGACCAGTACTTGCATAGAGTAGATGAATGATTGATGGCAGTAAGAATTTAAAAAAAGGTTTATGCCCCACCATCAGAGCATCTGAAGCCATTCTACATCATGAGAAGGAAAATAATTGAGAGTACCTGGGTCACCCAAAGTAAATAGCCTCTTAAAGAAAGATGCATTATGCTTAACGATTCACATGGCATATCGATGGATTTTCCCCCAGAGTCCTGGATCTTAGAGCAACTCCAAATCATGTGGATAAGCATGCCTTCTGCCATGTTGAATTTCCAGCACAAACTGAGATTGAGTGAGCGTATTTATAGGGTGTCCTGCAGATCCTGCTTAATATCAAACATGTGTTCTTAACTACCTTGACAATCTGTTTACATTTCGCAAAATCCTGTCCCACTCGGAGTCAGTGAAGAGCATGTTGATGTCTGTTTCCCATGCCGATTTAGGGTTCCCAGGGTCCTTGTTTGAGCTCTTAAGAAGCATTAAGTTGTAAACCAAGGCCCCATAGTTCTCGCCAAACACCTCCAATGTTTAAGTGAGTCAGATCACATTCAGGGAAGGGGAGGTAGGAGATCAAAATGTGTGGCATAGCAAATGTCAGAGTTGGAGGGATCTTCAGAATTAGTTCTGAAGTAGCTCAAACTGGACCTGGAGGGCTGCGAATGATTTAAGAATTCCCCCTTCATACAAATTCCTGAGCATCAGAATGCCTTTTAGTCAAAATGAATGTGGACCTATTAATACACAGACTTGGGTTATGCCAAACAGAGGCCAGAGTGTTAAGATTGGGATTAAAGCCTAATATTGATGCAGCCCTCTTCCAAACAAATTAAAAGACACGACAGGATGGGTTTTATATCCAGAGGGGAGTTTTATAGTGAAAGATCGCAATGGAGGAAGCAGACTACATACAGTGGGGAGAGCAAGTATTTGATACACTGCCGATTTTGTAGGTTTTCCCACTTGGAAAGCACGTAGAATCCTTTAATTATTATCATAGGTACTCTTCAACTGTGAATGACGGAATCCAAAACAAAAAATCCACAAAATCACATTGTGTGATTTTTAAGTCATTAATTTGCTAAAAGCATAATGGTAAAGATAGGAGCCCCTAGTCCACTCTTATAGTTTGTCTCGTTAGCCTTACTCTGGGGCGCTTGCATCTAAAATTATTACAGTCTATCAAATTGGATCATAAATCATCTTAATGGCATCAACCTTTCCCCAAAGAGACAAAAACAGGGGAGGCCATCGTTTTATATCAGCTTTGAATATGTCCAGGGGAGGCTCAAATGTAACCTGATTTAAATCCAAAAAAGAGTGGGGGAATGGAATTCCAAGATACCTATATCCCAGCTGTGGCCAGGTACAATCACCAGATGTAAACAATGTTTTAAGGCATTAAGGTGACAGAGGAAGGGCCTCTGATTTAGCCTAATTAACCTTGTAACCAGATAAGTGAGGAAGCTGATTAATTGTTTTAAAGAGTGCAGGCATGGATTGTTTGCTTGCAGCTAGTACCAGGGCATTGTCAGCATACAGTATAATCTTGGTAGGGGCTTCCATAAATTCTTATGCCAGCAAAGTAAGGGTCTTTGCGAATAGAGGCTGCTAATGGTTCTAATGACAAGGCAAAAAGCAAGGGGCTTAAAGGTCAGCCCTGTCGCATATCCTTATAGAGTTTGAAAGGTGATATGACACGGTTTGTTGCTACAGAGGCTTTTGGATCATTATATAGAAGCTTGATCCTTGAAAGACATTTATGGTCCAAACCAAAGGCCTCCAAAGTCTCTAAAAGCACTGCGGGTCCAGATAAAACCCACTAGGTCAGGGTGTAGAAAATTGGCCGTTACATTTATCCAGGCGGTTTGCAAGGATTTTTTAAAGAGTTTTGCAATTACAGTTAATTAAACTTAATGGCCTGTAGTCTTTGCATTCTAGAGGGTCCTTATTGTCCTTTAGTATAAGTGGGATTAGGGGCTCAGTTAATGTAGGCGGGAGACGTCCGCAGTTTAGTGCCTCGACATACATCTTAGGAAGCAAAGGGGAGAAGCTCATCTGCAAAGTCTGCATAGAATTCAGGACCTCCACCAACCTTTAGGGCTGTGACTATACACAGTGTAACGGACCAAAGAGAGCAGTAACATATTGCAAAATGGATAACTAGAAAGATAAATAAAAAATAGTATAAAATCTCTGCTAAATCAGAATAACAAGAGAAGATCTTTAGTAGACGTTGGAATTGCAGCTTAATTAGTGCAGAGAGAAATAAAGTTTGATTAAAGTCTCACTGCTACCCCACAGCCACTGCATGCTACACGCAAAACCGGTGTGGCTCTGCGCCATGAAAAGTGCCAATTTGGAATTTGCTGCCTTGCCTCAATAAAAGTTTAACCAAACTGCATGCTATAGTTTCGTGCGGCTGTTAACCAGCTGTTCCTGCCCTTACCTCAGCTTAACTTTGGTGACATGGCAATTGTGACAGTGCGAAGGACAGAGCTGTGAAGCGGTAAAAATTGAGTTTGCTCTGTTTTTTTTTTTTTTTTCTGGTAAGGAGGCTGTAAGTGCAGCAGGAATGGACATCTCCGAAAACATCTGAGTACTACATGAAAGAGAGGTGCAGTGGAGCTCCAAGTATGAACTAAGGCTCAATAATACTGTGTTTTTTAATTAGGTGCAAATTTTCAGAGGTACAAAAAATGTTGCACCTATACCAAGTTTATATTCAAGGTAGCTAAGTAGCACTTTTAGCTCAGACTTTTCTCATATTTCTGTTACATTTTCCAAATGCAAAACTGGTAATTTCAACTTCTGAGTGAAAATGATTGAAAAGTATCCTTCAACCAATCAACCAGAGCCAGATAATAATGTTTTTGTTGTGATTTTGTATTTAGAACACAACAAATGGAAAATATCCTGATGTTATATTGTTTTAAAAAGTTGACAAGATGGTGGTACTTGCAAAACTTGGTACTTACTGAAGTGGAACCTGTTATAGGAGTTTAGAAACCACTCATGTGGATCAAAGTGATGTTTTAGATCGGCCCAATCAGAGTCTGAGCTTGAGCTGTACCGTGTGTAAACCTTACAGGCTGGGTCTATAAGGCAGGGTAAAGAGTAACATGTCGTCTATCTATATGCAGATTTATTATAAACCTCAATGATGCTATTCATGTTAGGGCAGTTTTTTTTCTTTTTCCAGTGGGATTTGCTGAGCAGGAATCCTTCTTTAAAATTGGTTTCTATATAAAGAGATTCTTTTTTTCAGAACTTACTCTTGAATGGTATTAAACAGTATTTAACAGACCACATGGAAACTGACTTTAATCTTTTATGCTTTTCTTACAAAAATATCTGTGGTGACCGCCGAGGTCTGCCACCACCCCTCTCAAAAACGTCCATCCTATTCCTAGATGTGGGCTGGACTCAGGTGACATTAACCAGATCTGTATACTAAAACTTTAAGACCATCTTCAAAACACTGCTCTCCAGAGGTCAGATTTCACAATTACCCTGGAGCAATCACACCAGTATCCATTACAATGATGAGGCTGGATAAGAAAGTTTAGTCACAGAAAAGTAATAATTTATAAATTAATAAATATCTATTACCGACTGGTTCTACATGTCAAACTTCATAACTAGTGTTGCTGGACCTGGAAGAGATGAAAGGGGATAGACCGATTGCAGGTGGTGTGACTTCATAACCCACTGAGGTGACTGTGGCTCAGTGAGTAGTCGTTGTGCAATCTGCAAGTTGTGGTTTCAATTCCAGCTTCTTCCTGTCATGTGTCAATGTGCCCCTGAGTAAGACACTTAACCTCAAAATACACCGATACTGATCTGCATATCGGTATATGAATGTGTGTTAGTGAGTGCGTCTGGGTGAATGTGGCTCTAGTGTAAAGCACTTTGAGTGATCAGACTAGAAAGGTGCTATACAAGTTCTGTCCATTTACTAAAGTGATCAGTGACTTTTCTTAATGCTTCCTAGTAGATGTCAAACTATTGCAGAGGGTAAAATAATGTTTTTACCTTGCTGAGAAAAAATGTTTTGTTACGAAGGGTCAGTGACAACAACCCTTCAGTCAAGGGGTAGTGTCAACTTATATTTGTTGTTTCTGCTCTAATTCCTTAAAAATGTTAGTCATGCCAAGGTGGTACATGTCAAGGTAGGAAAACTTCACTGGCCATCCGTTAACTCTTACATGACTCCTCACCTCTCATCCATCTAGTCAATCTGACAGAGAGAGGTATCCCAATCGTTGTTGTTTTTAGTATGACAATGTGACACCTTTCTGGAGGGGGGCATCGCCCAAGCTCCTGCTGGCAACAACTTAATGCTCACCTACTACTGATCCACTTGGCTCTGTCTTTCAGTGTTTAACCCTTTCTCTCTCCTAGACATGGCGATTGACTGAGCTTTTACAGTAACTAATTAAATGTGCTCTCTTTCAGACTCTAACCTTGAAAACTGGCTCAGTTTATTTGTTCTTTCTTTCTAGATGAAACGACTAAAGGAGCTACCTCCATTAACATATACTTTTCCTTCCCATAGAAAGTACTCCTGGATCAGTGCTTCTGTGTTCTGCTGCTCTGTTCTCTCAAACCCCCAGTCGGTCGTGACAGATGGCTGCTCACACTGAGCCTGGTTCTGCTGGAGGTTTCTTCCTGTCATCCAGGAGGACTGAATGCTGCAAGTCACTGACTGTATGCAATCTGCTGGGTTTCCTTAGATAGAAAAACTTTTTATCCAATTTGAATAAATAACTGAATCTGACTGCACTGTTTGATAGTTAGGATTAATTGGAATGTATGTACCTGACTTGAAATCTGTATGATTCGATTGAATTGACTTAAAGTTGCCCACCTTTCACACAATGCAGCAGGAAACAACAGTCTCCAATTATTTTTACCTCTGCCTTCCTCCCTCCCTGTTGGATGGAGTAAGGGGGAGTCAGGTTTAGCCTAAACCGGCTCAGTTATGGTTGAGGTGCAAACGCCCTCCATTTCTGCTACCCTTCTCTTTTCCAATGGGTATAATCAGTCTGACAGAGAGGTACCCCCAATCCTTGTGGTTTTTAGTAGAACAATGGCCATCAGTGGGCTCTACATGGACATACTTATCAGTGTATTATTTTACTTAGTACCCCTACACATAGCCCATTCTAAAATGGCCAAACTCTAACACTCAGTAGTTTAATCTAACCTTAACCTCCCTAACAACCCTATACAATTCCAAACCCTTTGTGGAGTGCCTTAAGAAGATATGTGTTGTGAATTGGCACTATATAAATAAAACTGAATTGAATAATCTGCTAGCACTAAGATAGCTGAGTTCCAACACAAACAAAACCAAACGTCATAAATGGAAAAAAAGGTGTAGCTTATTTCATTCTAAACTACTTCTCTCTGCCCAAAACACAACCTCTTACGTGAACCGTGCTGAGGAAAATTTGTCCGAGTGACGAAGTTGAAAGCATCCACAGTGAACAAAGGGTTAAATGCAGCTAACCTCTGTAGCTGTGAGGTGGGGCGGCTCGTTCTGTTGGCCGGCCAAACTGCACATTACTGCTTTAACCACGGTGATGCGGTCCCACTGTCCTTCCTTCAGACCGGGAAAACCGCTCCACTCAGCGTTGTAGAGACAGGGTCTCCGCTGGGAACTCTCTGGAACACAGTTTGCTTCTGTAGACCTGAGAGAAAGTCAAGCCACGCTTGTACCTTAATTACCCCCGTTCACGAATGAATACCGGATACACAAACAGCAACTCATTCCTACTTAACTTAGTGCATATGATCGCATGATGGTGTGACACTCTTGGATCCAGTTTGAAGAGTTATGTCTGTTTGCCAGCAAAGAACATTAGCATCTGTGTCCCTTCGTCCATTTCCGCTGGGGACCTGCGTGGAAGAGGTCAGTTTATTGCAAAAGCGGGGTTTTTATTCAGACAGTGACGTGACGGGAAGTCCGCTGTTATTCCGTTTCTGGCTGTGCTGGAAGTAGCTTAATGCGATTTATTTTGAAAGTTCCAGAAAAGCTCGTACCGGCCATTCATGTTGTCCCCATGGCTGGGGTCCCAACATGCTACATGGCTGAACCACTGCTCTGTAGTGTAATTTTTTTTTTTACTTTTCAAAACAATGCTGTCCTCCGAGCTGAGAATGTCACTTCATTAAACCGTCCAAACATTTAACCTGATAGAAAAGCGACATTTCACTGTCGATTCATTTCTGGTGAGAAATTCCTACATTTCCCACATGTTCTGCCATGGCGTTGTTGTACGAGGAGGAAGAGCTAATTTGCCATGTAGCACTGGATAACAAAAGAAAAGAAGGTGGTATATAAGGCCATTAAACCAGACTAGGGAAATGGAATACACCTGTCAATGCAGTGCAGAGAGTAGCAGTAACACTGATCGTCCTCGCGACTGGCAGCTCAGACCACTGTGTCACAGTTGGATGTGGACTTTTTCCCGCAAAGTAGTTTATTGTGTCACCACATAGGTGGTCAGAAAAATTTAGCTTTGGGTGAATGTGTCCAGTGGACAAGTATCTCTGACATGGCAAGGAAGAAGTTAAATGGATTCATTTCATTTCTTTTGGAGCATGTCATCCGTGGTCCTTATGTTTTTTTTAATGTAGTTTAAGACACACTGCTGTTTATTAGGCCCAAGCAGGAAGCCTGCAAGGGCCTATTGTAATTGTAGTGTTTCTTATTCTGTTATTATTCCGTTACCTCTTTGTGGGGGCAATTTGGGGCCTATGCCAAGCCCCTAGATGCACATGATTTTACCCAAAATTGTCCCCCACGTGAAATTGTTGTTCTTTAATGTCTTCAGTGGGCGTGGCCAAACATCTTAGCCACCCCCCTAAACGTAAGATAGACCGAACCGTCAGACGTAGAGATCTGAAATTTGGCACACTGGCAGAGGTCCTCAAACCAAGAAAAAAAATCTCTTGGGGTATGCCCTGAAACGCACAGGAAGTCGGCTATTTTGGATCAAAGGCAAATTTTTGGCCGTTTTTCACTTTTACTCACCTCGAACTTCAGCGAACTCCTCCAAGGGATTTTGAGCTATCAGCTTTATATTTGGTCAATATGCAGTTAAGGCATGGGGGATTAAAAGTTATCAAAATTGTACGTTTTCAGTCATGTTTAGGGGGCCTGGCTGGGGCACGAACTTGGCATTCGTGCCCAAAGTGAAAAAATGCAATAACTTTCCCAAAGAAATGCCAAATCACACCAACGTTGGCATGAAGGAGGACCTTTGGGTTCCCCGACGACCCTATAAGGTCATATGATGATGTCATCAAAGCCACGCCCCCTGAGAACAGGAATTAATTTTTTTTTACTAGGAAAGGTCGCTATCTCGGCTTCAAACTGTCAGGTGACTGATAACTAGTGGGTCAAACTTTATTTGAAGCACATTCTTTTACTCATAACTTTTTATCTCTTAGCCAAAATTATGGAAATATTGGACTAAAACTACTTCTTACCAGCGACTCCCAAGGATTATTATTATCTTATTTATTTTTCTAAAGTATTTTGATGTTTTTATAATCGAACTCGAAAGAAGGACAAGTTGACGCCAGCTAATCAGCACAAAATGCCTCCCTTCACCACAGAGGACTTCGACAAACTTTTACAGAAATTGGCTGTTTTGGAGATG
>JAHUTJ010026610.1:0-15081 GCA_036250325.1 Characodon lateralis
GATTCTTCACAAAAAATTTGAATTTTATATCTTTATGTTTGAAGCCTGAAATGTGGCAAGAGGTTGAGTACTTTCGCAAGGCACTGTAACATGGGCTGCCATAACCTCCCTGACCTGTCTGCTGTTCCTTGGTCTTCATGGTGCTGTTTATTCTCGAATGTTCTCTAACAAACCTCTGAGGCCTTCACAGAACAGCTGCATTTATACTGAGATTAAATTACACACATGGGGACTCCATTTCCCACCGAAGTGAGGACTTTGTTGCACTAGATTTTATTTAGGTGTATCAAGGTAAAAGGGGTAGGAATACAAATGCATGCCACACTTTTCAGATTTGTATAAAATTTTAAAAAGCTTGCATTTTTTTCCCTCCACTTCACAGTCTAAATTCTTCATAAATTACATAGAGGTTTGTTGCTGCAATGTGACAAAATGAGAAACTATTCATGAGTACTTTGGTAAGACACGACATTTATCAACAAACCTCTTGGTCTCCCATGAACAGAGGAGAGATGAGTGGAGCACAAACAGTTTTGACATGTGGGACCAGCAGCAGGCCTGCATGTTTTCATGAGTGAGTGTGTTTTCGGGTTTCCTCTAAGTGATCCATCCGGGTTCTAAACCAACGCCATCTATCAGAGGACGTGTTAATCGCCCAAACAGCTCTTGCGCTCCCAGTTCTGACATTAACACATAGCGTTCTCTTCTGTGACCCAAACAGTGAACAACAGCCTTACCGCTATCTTCGTACGCCCATATTTCTTCTCCACACACTCTGAACATTTATTCCAAACTACTCTGCATATTTAGACTATTTAGACCAGTCTGTACAAACAACTTGATCTTTGACCTCTTTCTATTCCTGAGGATAACATTGTTTTTGACTTTTGCTATATTTAATGTAATTCGATTTTCTCAGCCTTTCGTGTTGACCTGAGATTACAGTGATCAGTGGAGCTGTGTGTTTTAGTGGCTGGATGAAAGCTGTCAGCACTCACCTTACGACCAACAAACATAACACACACTCTGACCCGGGCTGTCCATCATCTGTAGGCGGCCTTCCAAAATGGCGGCTTTTCAACAGGTGTGTGTTTCAGTCTGTGAATGAAGGTGATAGACAAAAAAAGATGGTGGCACTGGTTTTGTTTAGTACACACCTATAAATCAGTTCTTTTGGAACAAGAGATGTGAGATATTCTTTTCCTCTTTGTCCCTGTCTCTGACAGAGGGATGGATCGCCCTCCCCTGTTTTTGCTTCCTGTGTATGACAGGTTATCACTCCTTGGACAGATCCGAGGAGAGCGGAGCATAAGAAAGGAGTTGGAGGGTGATTGAGTGATGCTCCGTAGCTGATGTATCGGATGGCAGACGAAGGGATAGAGAAAGGGAGCGGGGTAGGGGGAAAAGAGTGATTTAACGCAGACCTGCACTCTCCTCTCCTCTAAACCCTAGTTCGGTGCTTTCATGTTTCAACCCTGGGTCAGATCTGCCTGCTGTCCCAGATGGTGCTGTCTGTCTGCGCTGCCCTATACAGGATGTGCCCCTCTCACCCCCACCGCTGAAGACCTATACTCGTTTAATTGATTTCAGGGGGGGAGAGCCCTCTTCCCCCTGTGTTTCTCACACACAGTCGGACAGCTTGCCAACAGCTAGTGCCCCAGGTACGCACACACGTACACGCGGCTGGTGCTGTGCGCTGTCAACGCTAATTCAATTTGAGACGCAGGAGTGTGACTAACAGCAGACCTGCAGAGTGTTTTACCATATGCACCACACACGCTCACAACAGGTCACTATTCACTTACACCACTCTGACCCACTAACTTGATAAAAGTATTTACTCAGCTGCCTTCACACACAGCTTTACCTAAGTGACATCATATTATTAATCTATTGGCTTTACCAGTTTTCACCATTCTTCCAGAGGTGCATTTGTGAGGTCAGACACTGATGTCGGATGAGAAAGCCTGTCTCACATGTTAATTCATCCCATAGGTGCTCTGTCCCTTAGAGGTCTGAGCTGGTCAGTCAAGTTCTTCCACACCAAACAAATTCATTCGTACCTTTAAGGAACTTGCTGTGTGTACTGGTGTGCAGTCACAATGGAACAAGAAGGGGCCAACCCCAAAGAGTAATCATAAAGCTGGGAGCAAGAAATAAATAAATATAATGTAATATAAATATAAATATAATATAAATATAAATGTTATGCAGAAGCAATAAGAGTTCTTTTATTGGAACAAAGTATCCAAGCTCAACTTGAAAAACAGCCCCATATCTTAATATCCTTTGCACCAAATGTTAAACTTGCACAGGAAAGTGTTATTCTTATGGTGACTGGGAAACCCAGACTCCTCTCTTGAGCCACCACCATCAGAACACCTTTTCATTCAGCAATCTACAGGACAATCATCCAACTGATATTACTTCCCTAATCCACCTCCAGAGGTAGCACTACCACGTAACCATTCGAAACTGTAGGGATTAATTGGGGATTGCAGAATGAGTGCAATGTAGTGCTATATTAAGGAAAGAAAGCTGCTGAAGCAGCAGGAGTCTGCAGTGTGCAGTAAGAGCAGAAGCACCATGTTATCGCCCAGAGTTTGTCTCATCCTTGAAATACTTTGCTAAAGAATCTGTATGTGATCTTTGCTTGTACCTAAAGGCTTCCAAATACTGGGGTGTGCTGTGGGCATACTGTGAGACACGGGCACTCTGTGCGCACTGTCCACAGATGTTTGAGATATTATAGTCGAGTGTACCAATTTTCTACATTTCTCATGACAAATTCCTACGTTTCCCACAGTTTCTGCCAATGGGAGGAAGATGGGGAATGGATAGTAGCATGTTTGATTAGCTAGTTAGGCACCTAACACCGTTTATTGCCCACCAGGCACCCACCTGTCAGTGCAGCGCAGTGAGCGGCTGTGGCGCTGCTCATCCTCACAACTGCCTGCTCAGATGAGCTCGGTATATCAGCTCGGTGTGGCATATAAAACAGTTCGAGGTGACAACTTCTTCCTGTCGAGCAGTTTTTAATCTGATACTGCATACGGGTATGCAGTCGTAAAACTTTTGCTTTGCGTGGACGTGTCCGGCAGACATCTGCTTTGAGTCTGCTTTAAGTTCGCCTTGAGTAAGCAAGGACATCCATGGACATTCACAGACTCAAGTACGCCTGAGCATGTGGGGGCCTTCAAGGATTGACTGGATTTAAAAAGCCAACATAATGATCACAACATAAACTCAGCTCTTTGAAGATTTTCCCCATACGAATCCCCCACACATCTCATACATTACTCAGGTGAATGTTGTGAGATGTAAACCACCCCCTTTAGTTCCATAACCTCAGAGCAATCTATATAAGTATACACAGCTGTAATCTCAGCATACTAATTGGTATCAGGGGTAAGGATGAGGCGAAGATCAGGAACAGTGGGTTCATGATTGTGTGTTTATGGCGGATCTAGGATTTAAAAAGGGACTGAAAATGCATAATTCGTCAATGCATAATTCGTCACTCCACAGAACAATGTCTCCCCTCCTATAATCCAGTGTGGGATGCTTAAAACCACTGCACCCAAAGCTTTACATAGCATCTGGTGATGTATATGCATGTGTCAATGCATTATATGCCAGCTAATCTGAAGGCCACATGTAGTTTGGAGGTCTGTAGCTATTCAGTGTGTGCCTCAGCATCCACTGATCCCGCTCTGGAATTTTACATGGCTTGCCACTTCATGGCCGAGTTGCTGCCATTTCCAATAGCTTCCACTATGTTATAATACCACTCACATTTGACAGGAATATTTAACAGGAATGAAACTTCATGAGTGGACTTATTATACAGGTGGGACTTCCTATTACAATACCATGCTGGAATTCAAACAGCTGTAACCCTCCTCTGTAACCCATTCTTTTACAGTGGTTTGAGGAAGCTGTCTGCATGCCTAGGTGCTGCATTTTATACACCTGTAGCAATATAAAGGATCATTTAATTCAAAAGGTTTAGCATCTGGTAAACAATCTATCTACTTGTTTTCTTTGTACGCAATAGCCAGCTTGTCAGCAAATGCTTTGTAAAATTTAATACTGTTGATATATTGTTTCAAACAGAAATGCCTCACAAGAAATGAGAGACAACCTTCAGACACATTTTTTAAATATGAAGTATAAATTTCCAGTGACTGAGAAAAAATGGAGTTTAAGCTCCAGCTTAAGATTGCTTGCTTGTGTTCAAATAAACGGCAACAAAAAAAAAAAAAAAACGGTTGCCAACTCTCTGTCTTCTGAGACTCAAGTGTTTGCTGTATTTCTCACTCTCTCACTGTGCCCAGATAAATCTAACTCCAAGTAAAAAAAAACGTCCTGCACTCAACAAAAACACACTATCAATTTTTACCTACTGTTTTAAATCAAAAGCGAAGAGTGCACTTCTTTTAGTAAGGTGTGCATGGACACCACTGCGGACATCTAAAATTATACCATCACTAGTTTGTGAGATCACTTGTTTTTAATTGATGAGAGCTTCTTCTTCAGAGTTATACGATCCAATCTGTCTCAAAACAACAGCAAGATGATTTATCACGGTTTTGACATCAATCAGGAAATTCTTTGTCATTCATTTAAACAGCCAGCAGCTACAAATATTCTCGAAGTAGCAGGATAGATACAGTTAGGCATAAAATTATTCATACCATTTGCAAATTTAGATTTGAAGGTATTTTCAATTAATCAAGAACTGTGTTCCTTTGTTCCCATGTTGCTATAATTTTTATAAAATCCCTGTTTTTACCTACCTTATTAGTAAAGCAACCATGTCAGAAGTTATCCATTCCATTCTTTATAAGCAGTAAAAAACCTTTACGGGCATTACAGAAATCAAACCTTTCTTATAATGGCTGACCAGCTTTTGGCATGTTTCCTTTGATATTTTCATGATGTAACTTTAGTGATGAGCTCCAAGTCTGTGAGGCCAGAAGGCCTCTCTACTGTTACCCTAATTCTTTGGTCTTAGCAGTAGCTGTTTTTGGTGTCTATAGCCCTTTTTCCATTGTTTCTGGAAACCTCTGTACTTTTGAAGGTCCAGGGCACGTTTCCATACAAATTGACCTGGGTAATTTCCTTTCTTTTAAAAGGTAGACGTTCGTCCTGTAACCAGTGGGTTGCTGGTTCAAACCCCTGCTCTGCCTGTCTCAGTCATGTCCTTGGGCAAGACACTTCACCCTCCTTGCCTGCCGATGGTGGTCAGAGGGCTCAGTGGCGCCAATTGTATGGCAGCCTCACTTCTCTCAGTCTGATGACAAATTATGATTTTTGGTTAAGAAATTATTTTCCTGAATTATGATTCTTAATCATACATTTTTGATAAACATTTAATAATCAATAATCACAGGGCACAGTGTACACAGTGTACTTTAGAGTTAATTTAAAATCCTTCTGTACATTTTTGAGGTCTTAAATAACTTGGCCACGCCCCACTTGGTAGAGCCTCTCCAACTATACACCCCCAATTGGTCCCTTAAGTCCGCTGATCAGTTGCTCCAGGTGTTTCCCAGCTCACAGTGAAGCTTAGAGGAGACAGAGCCCTTGCACATTCGACCGGCCCCTTCATTCCCCATTTTTAAAACTTCATTGAAAACTTACTTTTACTCACTGGCTTCCAACACAGCTGAGATTTGATTTTACTTAATTTTGTACTGGTATTGTTTTTATCTGTTTTTGCATTTTTTTATTGTGTTTTTTAGCAAGTTTCTTAATTTATTGTTGTGTGCCTAGTTTTCCTAATTCGTCCCTTATTGTTTTCTTATTGATTTTGATGTTCAGCACTTTGTTTCAGCTGTGGCTGGTGTTAAAGAGCTTTATAAATAAAGTTGATTATGATGATGATTAATTATAAACTATTTTGCCATGGTTCTGTAAGAAAAATATTTCAATGGAGTACCCCTTAATGATCAAACAGAGGTCTCTCACTTTTCCTTGTACATAAAAACACATTTCCCTAAAACCGGCTTTTCATGTAAACCTAACTTCGTGGAATATGAACTCTTTATTATTTTTCATTGTTTTATGCAGACAGCTCTACAGGATCAGAAACCACGATTCCAGTTTTGGATGCAGTTTCCCAAAAGCTCCCAGTGGTCCTCTTCACCCTCATGTCTGTCCATCATCTACTCCACTGTCTACTCATCTTTTACTTTATATAAATATTTGCTTATGATTAGATAGTCAAGGTATCAATTCCCCGTACTTCTGGACTGATTATCTGTTTTTTGTTTTCTTATTCTCACTTACCAATTTATTTCTAAAGAAATTTTCCTGTTTGTGCTGTAGATAACTGAGTTTACTCGATTATTATAATAATGAAAGAAAATACGTATGTTAATCAGTGTTTACTAGTTATTGTAAATAAATCACTTTTCCTGCTTATGGATCCATTGCAACTTAATGAATAATGGAAGGAAATAATCAGTGGTATAACTCTAAAGCTGCTCATCATCTACTATCATTTGTCAGTTAAACAAAAAAAAAACTTATTAGCCAAGAGTCTTTTAAAGGGAGTAGAAGGAGTAAAGTCATCTGCTGGACTGAAGATGTAGTGCAGCTTTCTTCACAACTTCCCCATACCTCATTAGGCTGATTTAAAACATGTTCCATGTCCTTTCTGAGCAATGGAATCAGAACGTACACAATTCCCTGAATTCCTTTTACCAGAGTAAAACAAATCCTGGGACTTTAAATCCCAGGGCTTTCTGTGGGAAAGGGGCTTTCCTGTGTCATTAGCACTTAATAATACTACTTAATAATGGAACCTTTTTTACAACCCCTTATAAATTACCAAAAGCCTGGAGTGTTGGTGTTTCGATGGCTGTGGCTGCAGGGCATAAAATACCTCTCCTTGTCCATGTCTTTAGGTCATTTGGATGTTGCAGACATGCACGTACCCCTTTTCAAAACATGTTTTTGCTCAGGTGAACAACAGTGCTTAGCTCAGAGATACACAGTTTTTACTCTACAAAATAAACAAGGAAGTGGGTACATTTGAAAGAAAAACAAAAAAAAGAAAGAATACTCTGAAAAAGGTTAGAACAAAGGTTTAAACAAAACAAAAACAATTCAATTACTCATCACGACAACTTTTGAAAAGACAATTTTACAGTCAGTCCCATTAGAAGTTAGGTATGTAGAATTAGGAACCAGCTTGAGGTTTTTGCAGTTTGATTTTAAAACAGTCATGTTCAATAAAATTAGAATATGTGTTCCAATGAGGCTGGTTTCTCAAAATAAAAGTACCTTTAAAAATAACAGCCTTTAAAAATAACAACCTTTAAGCAGGTATTAAACATACTTTTCAGTAGACCGACATTTCTGTGTTAAAAATATTTTTTATTAGTCTGATGTATGAATATTTCCATCTTAAAAGTCTTATAATAAATAAATAATCACATTTAACAAAATGAAAGGCCAAATAACATCACTCTGTGTATTAGTAATCTGTATAATGTGTTTCACTTAGTGAATGGAGTTACTGAAATAAATTTAGTTAACAAAAAAGTTCTAATTTATTGAACATAAAAAACACTTTTTGA
Organism: Characodon lateralis; assembly: GCA_036250325.1. Classification (NCBI taxonomy): domain Eukaryota; kingdom Metazoa; phylum Chordata; class Actinopteri; order Cyprinodontiformes; family Goodeidae; genus Characodon; species Characodon lateralis. The sequence continues at coordinate 7,590 of JAHUTJ010026610.1, forward strand.
GGCAAATTTTCAAATAAAGTTCCTCTAGAGTAACTTTCTTCCCCTTATATGAGCATTGTAATTTTCTCAACACAGACTAAAGAACCTTTTTTCCCAATGTGAAGTGATGAATCGAGTCAGTTAAATGAAAATCTTTGATTTGTGCAGAGACAAAAACTGTCTCATGTCCATGTGCTCAGACTGTAAGAGATATGAGCTTCGGGTGAAAGGGGTGAGAGGAGGGTTAAGATGGGGGAGGTTAACCGGGTGAGGATGGAGGGTGGGGAGGGGAGTGTAGGATCAGGTGTGTGTGTGTGTGTTAGTGACAGAGGTTGTGAGAATATAAGCAGCAGATTGGTTAAATCTTATTGAAGCGTGTTGTGGAGGGCAGGGATGGACAGGGCCAGCTGTATTCAGGCGTGTGTGTGCATGAGACAGTAAAACTGATTAAAAGCAGCGTTAACACGTCTGACCGGGTACAATGGTCAAGAGGTGAGTGGAAACTGCAGGAAAGCCTCGGTCTGGAACGATTAGACACACACACAGCACCAACAGCAGCAGCAACAGATGGTCACTGAAGGAAAGCAATGGGCAGCAGTGATTGGTCACACATGCCCATTGATATGTGAGCAGAACCAATCAGCTTGGCTTCCTGTGTTTGACCTGACCTGTCATGGCTGGTAATTGAATATTTTTTTTAAATGGGAAGCTGAGAGGCAGGCGGAGGAAAAACAGGACAAGAAGAGGAAAATACAACTTCCTTTCCTTATTTTATGAAACATTTCCTTCTGTTGTGCTATTTTACGACTAAACATAGCTTTCACCTAATAAAATAATAGAAAACAAAAATCTATTAAAAATGTTGATTTTAATCAGGCAATTTAAAAAAATAAATCAGAAAAACTGATTACAATTAAATATCTTGCATAAAAACCATACTATTGTTAAAAGTATTAAAACTAGCTGTAGCTGAATTTAAAGTGCCTTTAGGTGACATCTGTCATGAATTCTCTATAGATGAATAAATTGAAATGAAGTAAATTCCAGAAGGTAGAAATATTATATACATTACATTTTGTACACACATAAAAATCCATATACATTTTAGAAGCTGTTAGAGAACAAACAGATTGTGATGTACAAATCAATTTGCAGTTTTCAGACAGTTTTCAACTTTTTTATTTTTCTGCCAGACAGATTCATTTATTTTGATTATTGAAATTGATGTTAAATCAAGTGAGATTTTAAAAAAATCACAGTGAAGTGAAAACTGTTAAGTCAGGCTGAAGGATGACCCTTTACACAACATTTTGTAACACAACATAGGCATTTTAAGAACGTATTCAACCTTATAACATTTCAAACGATCCTTAATTGCCCTTAGGTCTAAGTGTGTGTGTGCATGGTTGTTAGTCCTGTTTGTTTCTGTGTTGCCCTGAGTTGGACTGGCGACCTGCGCTGAGTAAACTCCGCCCTTCACCCAACGACTGCTGGACGTAGGCACCAGCCCACCAGCCTGGCTTTTAAACTCCGGTGAAATGTCAACACATTGATGGCCACATCTGAGAATAATTTGTCATCGTTAATTCTAAGGATTTTTGCCAAATTTGATTTGTTATAATTGATATAATATTTGATATTATAATACGGCATAATAAACACTCATAATTCAGTTTTTAAAAGCACACATTTTGATTGATTTCAATACTTGGAATTTACAATACATTTTTTCCTGAAATAACTTTCATTTATTTGATTATATAAATAGTGTTTTAGGTTTCTTTTTCATGAACAACTAAGCATTTTATTTACTCTTTTAATACATTGGAAACATTAAAGTGTATAACTTCATATATAACCAGATTTTTGACTGGAGATTAAATGTTAGGATTTAGCTGTATTTTTTCAGATGAATCACAGCATATCTTTTGTGAGATGAAACACCTCATCTGGGGGTCCTGCTATCAGAGCTTTTTTATCTGGTGAGGGCAAATGCAGCTATGGGACCACCACCCCAACAGATCTCTCCTGTTAGCAAGTATCACTCATTCAGGAGCTGAGAATGGGAGGTGCTGAAGGAGCGCCACTGGGAGAGCCACTGGGTATCAACGCCTGAATGACTCACAGAGAAAAAGCACTTTTTACTTGACTGAGTTAGTCCTACAGGAGACATCGCCGTGCACATCTGGTGAAAGCATCCCTACACATCTGTTGGGGATGAACAAAGTGGATAGAGAAATGGACTATGACACTCTCCTAGCTTTAATCATGTTGAAACATGAGGAGAAAGCTACAAAGGGTTAAAATAGACCCACAACAACAAGCATCAAATACATTCTGTGGCCTTACAGCAAAAAGGGATGTGGAATTTCAATTTCATATGATTTTACTAAAGGCAGAAATGACTGACAGCTGTTGGATCACCGAGGTCAGCTGCAAACAGGAACAACTGAGGACTTACACCGAGGACATAAACTCATCAAAGTTTCAAGTAATAAGCCAAATGGAGGCTCGTGTCAACCTGGGGGACTGTGATGATGATTGTGGATGCAGTTAAGTGTGTGCTGATGATGATTAGGCAGGACACAAACAGGGTCAGAGGTGGACAGGCGTCACTCAGAAGAGCTTGCAAGATCAGTTCAGCTCCTGCCAGTGTGCACATGTAGATATTTGGGCGCTTGGAAAGCACCTGTAATAGCTCGCAGCTGAGACATGCTGAAGTGTGTGTGTGTGTGTGTGTGTGTGCGTGTGTGTGTGTGTGTGTGTGTGTGTGTGTGTGTGTGTGTGTGTGTGTGTGTGTGTGTGTGTGTGTGTGTGTGTGTGTGTGTGTGTGTGTGTGTGTGTGTGTGTGTGTGCGTGTGTGTGTGTGTGTGTAATGGGGCATTGGCATGCGAGCAGCAGAGGGCCACTTCCTCTTCAGGTGACACCTTTGACCTCTCATCTGTTCCTTGTTGGAGGAGCTAAGGAGGAGGGGTGCAATGAAAAAAGAAGGGATGGAGAGTGGCTTTGAGCATGTTTAAATTAATACACAAGTAATATAATTTCATTGGTATTTTACTCTTCCAACCTTACCCTTTTAACAGTGATAATGTGCCAGGGCACATGTAGGCAACTTACAAAAAGGATATCTTAAGATATAATCCTATTTCTGTGATTGACTTTATTAAATCAATACTGGATCCAGCATCAAAGTAGGCCAGTCACATTGCTGTAATAGTAATCTGTGTTTGTATGACTTTTAAACATTTGGATTGTCTGTGTGTTGTACTTGTACTTGCTGCTGAGAGAGGACCGGAAAACGTTTTTAACCAACAAAGAGAGGACATTTTTTGGAAAGTGAGGACATTTTCCTGGTCTACAGTTTTTTCATGCTGTTTTTGGGTTAGAGGTTGGTTAGGGTTAGATTTAGGGTTAGGGCATAGAAATTAATGAAAAATGAATGGAAGTCAATGCAAAATCCTCATAAGGATAGAAGTGTATGGGTGTATGGGTGGCTGGGTGGGTGAGTGAGCGTATGTGTAGAAATAAGTGTGTTTGTGTTGAGTAGGTGTATGTGAACCAGTTTGTCACCTGGATGGGCACAGTTTTTAGAGTGGCAAGAATGTTAGAAAGCTTGCAACACACAGCACCCAAGAGCAGCAAAGGATAGGTGGACTTGGCTCCAGAAGGCTAAAGCAGCCCCAGGCAGACACACACAAGGCATTGCCCCAGGGCAACAATGCACCCCACACAGAGGTAGGTGAGGCATAGGAGCAGCAGCCCAGAAGCCAGAGAAGCACAGGGTGAGACATAGGGCACCCCCAACCCCCAGCCCCAACCCCACCAGACCACTTTTTTTCACTGGGCAGCCCAAGCTTGGGACCTAGTTCCTCTGGCGGCCCAAGGCCTGCCCCACCCCCGCCAGCAAGACCGCCCAGCACCAAGCAGGGGAGCGCCTCTCTGAGCCCCCAACAGCCGGAACTCAAGGTAGGGAGGGCACATTACCATCACACCAGATGAGCTAGCCACTGGGAGGTCAAGAGGGAGGGATGCGCAGACTGGAGCTCGCCACTCAGGGACTTGGCCCAATCAACCACACAAACAACACTACATCAAGGGGGCAGCACATATTTTCTAAAACCCCTACATTAAGTAGAATTTTACTCCATACATAAACAGTACATTCAATAGTAGGGGTAGAGTGTACATGGAGAGGGAATTCATTCCATTACTTCAGCCCTTCCATGGAAAAAGCATGTTCACCTCTCTGTCTGAAATGGCTGGTTGGAACAGAGAGAAGCAGCTGGTCAGATGACCTCAGAGCTCTTGGTGAGCAGTAGGGATTAATGAGGTCAGTGGTAAAGGATGGTGATCCCCCATGCAATGTCTTCACAACATTTTCAGTGTGGGTCTGAACTCCACAGACAGACAGTATAATAAAGCTAAAATCTGACTAATGTGAGAGGATGCTTGGGAACTTGTTAGCCACTCGACTTCATTCTGCACCAGCAGCAGATGACACAGCAGTGAAAATAGTTAAGGCACAAGGAGTGAACTCAATATTCAAGGTCTCAGCATTTAAAAAACTACATTTTGAAAATGTAGTTTTTAAATGTTGATTCGACTTATGAGGGGGGAAAATCTTCCACAAACTAACCTGACCCTATGTGAAAACCAGTCACCCCCCTAGCCGCTTCAACAAACCGCCAGCATTAGCGATAACTGGCTATGTCTTTTCCATTGCTGTGGGGGAAATCTGGCTTAATGTTAATTGCAGAACTGTTTTAATTCAGTTGGGTGACTTTCAAGCATGAACTGTTTAATGACACACCTCAGCAACTCAGTCAGATTTGAGTCCAGACTAAAACTGAGCAACTCAGTTATTTATTTAGTTTAAGTCATTCAGATGTAGACTTGCTGGTTCGCTTCAGATAATTGTCCTGCTGCAAAACCGAGGTGTGCTTGAGCCACAAACTAATGGCTGGACATTCTCCTTCAGACTTTTCTGACAGAGCAGAATTATAGATTCCATTCCTTATGTCAAGTCATCAAGATCTTAAAGCAAAAAAAGCAGCCCCAGACCATCATACTTCCACAACCATAGTTGTCTGTCAGTAAGATCTTTTTCTGAAATCCTGTGTGAGTTTACCACCAGATGCAACAGGACAAGCACTTTACAAAAGGTTGCTGATCGGTCCACCAAAGTTTTCTCAAAACTCTTCGGAATCATCAAGATGCTTTTTGTCAAATATGAGTGATTTAATTATACTGGCATCCCATTCTTTTCCCCTCTTTTTTGTCATGACTCATTGAGCTGGGTTGTGACAGTCAACAGTGGTGTTTGCCTTAAAACTGTCCTTTGGAAGCGTTTTTTTGCTCAGTCTCTTCCTTATTATTGAACCATAAACACTCACCTCTGCCTAGGCCTGCAGGGCTTTAGACGTTGTTCTGGGTTCTTTTGTGGCCTCCTGAATGAGACATCTGTTTTATCCTCTTCTTTGGCATCATGGTTTGGTCATACAACTTTGAAAGAGCTGAAGTGAAGCAGATACTCTCATTAGACTGCTACTGGATTTTAAATGTTTATTTTATTTTATTTAACTTTTTTATTGACAACTGTTTTTAGTCACATTTTATTTGTTCTTTCACCTGTTTTTACCAGAGTCCGATTTTATTCTGACTTTTTTTTTTTTTAGCTTTATAGAATTTTATTCCCTGCATCTGATTATTTGTCTTGATTATTAAGCCTTGCTCTTCCCTTCTGTGAAGAGCCTTGAGCATTTAGCTACATTTTATAGTTCTGTTTATGTTGTTTCCTTTCTTTTCCAGTGTGTATGTCTGTGTTTCCTGAACCCTGCAAATCTACGGGCACCGACGGGTACAAAAAAAGTAATCTTGAACCTTCATGCTCTCTTAGAATAATTATTGTAGGCTGGTCATTCCTTAGAAGGTTCACCATTTTATTTTGTTCCATATTTTCTCCATTTCTGAATAACATCTCTCACTGTTGAGACACTGGAGGCCCACAGCCTTAGCAGTGACCTTGTAACCCTTTCCAGACTACTCTGTAACTTTTGTTCTCCTTTTTTCTTAAATTACTTTATATTAGGGCATTATATGTTGCTTTTTGAGATCATTTAGCCTACTTCATGTTATCAGACTGGTTCTATTTCAGTAATTTCTTGACTCTAAAGGTCTAGCAGTAATTGTACCTGGTTTCGCTATCAAAATTGAACTCAGCAGTCAAAGAAAATGTGGTGAATCACACTTAAATATCACAAGTGGAGGGGGATTACTTTTTCACACAGGACCAGGTTGGTTTGAATAGCTTTCTGTGGAGCTAAATTGGGGCCATAAAGTTTGTTCAAACAAAAAAAATCTGAACCTGAAAAATAAAAGTTTGTTCAGAAGAAAAACATTTGAACCTGAAAAAGTTATTTTGAACTTCCCCCCCAAAAAATTGAAAACTGGAAAAAAAGTTTTGCAATTGAAAAAAAAAAAAACTGCTGTGAAACTGGAAAAAAACAAGTTCAAAACTACTTTTCAGATTCAAGTTTTTTTCAAACTTTTGGCCCTGTTTTGGCGTGGGGGGCGGGGCCTCAGATCACGGGGGTGAGGAATCATGACTGACAGCTCAACACAGCGGCTGAACAACATATTCCCAGTTGTTGCATTCAGGGACCGTGGGAACTGGAAATATCTGTAATACATCATCGATATTCTATATATATGTGATTGGTTTTGAAAGATAACATGCTTCACCGATAGAAGCAGCTTACGTGAATACACGACAGCATCTCAGAGGAGAAAATATGATCTTGACAGATTTGCACAGCATTTTAAGTCCGTGTTGGAGATTTCCCATAGTCTCAACATAAAGCAAAAGAACCACCAGACTAAGTGGCAGGAATGAAACCAGATGCAAAACGAGCCGGTATTTTCCAAATATCTGCATAATTAAGCCTGGACTTGTTTTCACAAGGACTGGACTCGGGTTTCGGTTTGTGGTGCATTTTTGATTAAAACGTGTTTGGTCTCCATTTAGTGAAGTGGTGACTCACAGCCAGGGGCAAACTGGCATACGAGGCAACCGAGGAAATCCCCGGTGGACCGCTGGCTTAGGCATTTCTTATTTTGTGAATGTTTAGTTTTTAATAACTGCCTTTCACAGACGCAGGGCGAGCGCGACATCAAGTACGGAAGAGACGACAGTTTCTGGGGCGGTGATATTTTTCTGGACCATTGTGCCCTAAACTATGCCATATCAACCTCTTAAGGATAACCTTTATTTATATGACTCATAGCAGGTTTTCCCCATTTATACCTTAATGATATAAAGTATAACTTCTAATGTTTCCTTTTTGTTAGAATAGGACAGGAATGCTCATTGACACACATTACAAGGATAAATGGCCCCAGGTTTGTCATGAATGACCTGTGGCTGGGGCACTGGGTTTGATGGTGGAGCAGGCTGTAACTGGTTTGATTAGAATGCAGCAGCACACTTAGATTAAGGATGGACACCCACTACCAA
>JAHUTJ010026611.1:0-15075 GCA_036250325.1 Characodon lateralis
TTTGGGGAGTTCTTTGGAGAGGTTTGCTCTGTTAAAATCTCCCAGTATTATGATGAAAGAGTCTGTGTATTTTTTCTCCAGGTCTGTAATCAGCTCAGCAAGATGTTTTTCAGCAGCAGAAGTGCAGCTATGCGGTGGAAAATATGAGCCGATTGTTATAAACGAGGAAAACTCTCTCGGTGAATAAAACGGTTTACAGATTATGGAAAATGACTCCAGATCCGGGCTACATGTTTTCCCAGCACTTTTACGTCTCTGCACCAACCTTCATTTATATAAAAGCAGATTCCGCCTCCTTGCCTCTTCTCCGATCGCTCCACGCTGCGATCCACTCTGAACAGCTGGAAGTCCGACATCAGCAGTGCGCGGCCCGAGATGTTTCCACTCAGCCATGTCTCGGTGAAGCAGAGAACCGCTGATCCGTGGAGGTCTGAGTTTTTACCGGTGAGGAGAAGCAGCTCGTCCATCTTGTTGTTTAGAGAGCGGACATTTGCCAGGTGGATTGAAGGCAGTGGTGTGCGAAGTCCTCTTTTGCGGAGTTTTACCAGCACGCTTTCCCCTTCGACGCTTCCTGCGCAGAATCCCGTATAGAGCCGCAGCTCTGCTTGCCAGGATGACATGTGATGACATCACATGAGGCATAGAGTATTGGCTGCTAAACAGCTTCTTTGGGAATTGTAATACTGAAGCTTTTTGTCGAGTATTTTACACTTTTGTTTATTCACCTTTGTTTCATTTGAAGAAATGACACCATCATGCTTCACTGCAGGCATGGTTACAAACAGGCCTGTGGAATCAAGAAATCACTTAAATAGAACCTGTGTGACAACTTGAAGTACACTAAAAGATCTCCAAACTCTGAAACAGATTAGTCATGCTAATAATGCCTCCATTGCGGCTGAATTAGAACAGTTCTTCAAAGAACGGTGGAACAAAATTCCTCCACAGGGATGGAAATGATTCACTGAGAGTTGTCACAAACACTCGATGGCAGCCAAGGGCGGCACAACTAGATTTTAGTTTTAGAGGGCAGTTATTTTTTGATATTGAGCCAGGTTTGTTTGGATTGCTTCTCACTCTTAATGAATAAATCACAATTTAAAAACAGCTTTTTGAGTTCATTCAGGTAGTCTTTTATATTAAGATTAGTTTGGTGATGTGAAGCATTTAGGCAAGGACAGATCAGGACTAGGTCTTTACTCTTGTGGAGTTAATGAGGGGTTCATGGAAGTGAATCTGGAGAAGGCTTTTGTAGGGGATGCTGCAACATGGGGTAACTGGGTTGCTTTGGAGAGCAATCTGGTCCTTGCCTATCTAAAGCGAGAGATTCGTCTGCATCCTTGGCTTAAAGTGAAGTTTCTTGTGTGGTTTGGCCTCTAACAGGGCTGCCCTTTCTCACCAATCCTGGTTGTTTGGTGTTAATTGACAAGATTTAAGGAAATAGTTGTGGAAAACAGGGTGTCTGGTTCTCCTGGCGTCATCAAACCTTTGCCTTCAGAATGTAATGGACCAGTTCGCATATGGGATGATAGTCAGCCACTAAGTCATAAGAAACGCATGAAAGGTCCTATTTAAAGTTTTCCACAAGCCATGTAAGGTAGAATGCATATCACCCTGAGCACTCAATCACCATGGTGGCAGCATCATGCTCTGGGGATGTCTTTCTGAAGACAGCTTAGACGCTGGACAGAACTGATGTGAAAATGAAGAAAAATGCAGGAAATCCCTGGAGGAAAACGGGTTATAGCATGGTTATCAAACTCCAGTCTTCAAGTGCTGGTGTCCTGCAGGTTTTGGATATGTTTGAAGCCTAAGACATCTGCATAAAATTATTGAAACTCCTGCTAACAACCAATATAATTCAGGTATTTTGACGCAGAAGCACATTTAAAAGTTGCAGGATTCAAGCAGGACAAAAAAAAATTGACACCTGTGTGTTAGAGGCTGCAAAACACTTGAGTCTTGGATGGAGGTTCACTTTCCGGCAGGAATACGAGCATACACATACAGCCAGAGCTGCTAAATATGCATTCGATCAAACCACAATCATGTGTTAGAACGGCCTAGTCAAAGTCCAGACCTGAATCCATATAAGATTCTGTGGCAAAACTTGTAAATTGATATTCGCAAATGCTTTATATCGAATCAAACATTTGGACTAAGATTTTGAAAGTCATGTATCATTTTCCTCCCCCTTCACAATATATAATAATTTATGTAGGGCTATTAAATAAACAAAATACACTGCACTTTGTGAATGTGATGGGAAAACGTTATTTTGTATGACATCATTAATTAATCAAAGGAATTTAAAATACAGTAGTAATACAACAGTAATATAAGAGTAAATATTAGGTTCTCTTGTCAGACAGCTTTCTAGCTGTTTTTCTGCAGAGCAAGTTCAATAAAAACAAAAACTGAAGAAATATGCTTTGCACACTCAACGGAGGAAAAACAAACCGTCCCATCAGCCCAGGGTTAAAATGCCTTTTCAAAGATTGGATTAAGTCCTATGTTGTCCTCGCGGATCACCTCGGCTCTGCAGGAGCAGCAGAGAAAGGTTGAGGGACTGGGAGTTAACTAGGCTGCAGTGGATCAATCCTGGGTCAAAGGGACATCAGCCAGTAGGGTAGAGATGTCAACTGACTGCTATGTGCTCCTTCTTAACTTACTGATTTCTGCTTTAACCCTTTGACTTACGGGATTCTACCAGTTCCACTGTAGTCTGTAAACCTCAACAGTGTATGGGCTGTGCTGCAGTCAGTTGGCTCATCGGTTTCTGATAAAAAAAACTAAAAAAACAACACGTGACCCTCAGGTTGCTTCTCAAACCTATACCGTAATACTTTTGAATTCGTCTCAGGGACTGATCCTACACTGTATCTAATCTAAAGCGATCTGGTAAAGGAGAGTTCATTGCCTTTAAATGGCTGTGAAATCACAGGACACTTCATTTGTGACACATATCTAAGGGTGTTTATTCTGTGTACTCTCTCTGTACGTCTCTTATTGCTGGCGCTCCACAACTGTAGCCCTGGAAACCAGATTATGCAAACGAGGAGCATTCGCCTGTGAGCCAAAGTTATATCCAAGCGCAAAAATTAGTCCAGGACTGAGGCAAACAAGATCATGTGGCGAGCAAGAGCAAAGGGGGAGAAGGGTCTGAGGTAGGGGATGATTATATAAATGTAGGCTAAATATATCCTCATGTTATTGACCATAATGGCTTTGTAAGCGATGACTGTCCCTGCTCTGAATTCACTGATGCTGATTTGATTGATAAAGTGGCTCTGTGGTAAAGCACATTTCCCTTCCAGGCTGATTTCACTGAATATTCTCATCAGAGGAATGACCTCAGTGTTTTGTAAACTTATTGGATTTGACTTATATTGTCACAATGATACACTGACCTATTACAAGTGTTTTGCATGTATGTCTGTGTTAAGTCTCAGATAATCCTATACCTCTTAGTCACTTCAGCCCACGGTTATTTTGACAAACTTTCATTTTTACTCAGATTAAAGTAATAGTGCTAACAGTGTACATCACATAATATTTACCAGTGAAGGCCCATTTACGCCCAACATTAAACTGTATCATCAGGGAGCTTGCGTATGTGCATTCAAATGGAGCAATACCACTGATTAATGTGGAGGCAGTGTGTTGCAGTATAGCTCAGCAAAAGGAACAAATTTGAAAACGACAAAAAAGGCATCACGTATGCATCCACATTCCACAATGTATTTAACTGCCAAAGACCACCTCTGTCTACAATGGTTCCTCTTCTTACATCTCTCTCTGAGAATGTATCAGTATCAAATAGAACCAAATCCTTCTGTTTACATAAGCATACTGTACATAAATGGGTCTTGAGAATAGCATGTATGATATACTGCATTATTTTTATAAATAGATACATGGCTATATGGTAACTCAAAGACAAACAGATGAATGAGAGAAGACGTAATGGGCACAATGGCTTTTCTAAGATACAAGCTGTGTTTGTCTTGTTTGTAGGACTGTCCAAAACATTGGCATGCACATTGGTTACTATAATATTACAGAACCATATATTTTGTTATGTTTTTATTATAAAGAACTCTGGTGGACGTTTGCCAGGCTATAATTGTCCAGCAAAGTACAACCAAAATTTATGTCGCAAACGTTATACACTTAACATTATGGCTGTAAGGTGAGTAATTTATTTATTCCTCTACCCTTCACCTCAAGTAGCTCAGAATGTTACTTTACAGAAGTTCTGCTATGTATAGCAGCAGCTGTCCGAATATATGCTAATGTCGCTGCTTGCAGCACACCATGTGTATGCCAGCTGATAAACCATATAAATGTTGTGAAACATTTCCTAAATTTTAAGTGGCAGTCAGACCACTGACCTTATTTTTATTGTTGTTCTTACAGTTTTAATGGTACAATTTACCTTTTGGTAGTTAGGATGCAAAACTAAATTAACTTGTTTTTCTCTTACGGTAACAAATTGAGTGAGTTACTTGTATTAACATGCCCTTTTTAGCTTAGTGACATCTTAATAATTAAAGCATCATTTAGCTTAATAATATGTGTACTGGAAAAAATTTAAGAATCTATTATTGTATTTATGAATATATGAACGGATATACGCACTGAATTTTACAACAAGAAACAAGTAAGCTAGTTAGCTTTGTTAACTCCGGTAACTAGCTGATGTGGCTTTATATTGAAAAAATAAAAAAATCAAGTCATTTAATATATCAAAATATAATTTCTTTTCTTGACAGATGGCTCTTCTATAGCAGAATACAATTTATTACATACAAAAGAATGCTGCCGATTTTCATATAAAATCTAGTTAGATCGGAAGCCTAAGCTAACCAGCTCTATAACCTACAAATATGTGTAAACAAGAATAAGAACATATCTATCACTTTAAGAGTAATCAGTAGAAGATATTTTGTCAAGCTGAAGTATCAAGATTTATATTTTGCTTCAGTCATCAAAAACAGCTAGACAGCATGCTAAATTTCACCATCTAGTTTATGCAGGTTAATAATAAACTCCAATAAGATATCAAAATATTTATAGTTTCTTTAACTGATGGATGACTCAAAAATGTACTTGTATACAATTTATTTATTCTCAAGTCAGGAAGAACTACTATAGAAACTATCTTAATTCAGTCAGATTGTTGTAACGTTAAGTGAATGTATTTTACATATCTTACGCTGTGTTATAGATTTGCTTTTTAATTCAGTCGTTATTTTAGTCTGCTGTTGTACTGCAGCTGGAACAGCTTTCCTCACAGAATCAATGTCTTGCCTATCCTTTTATAGATTATTTGTTTGTTCACTCAATCTGTTGCAAATGGTTATTTTCTCTTAGGGAAGCATCTCCACCGAGCAAACATATAGCATCCCGAATCCTGGACAAGGCTCAGCTAAATGAAATACACCTGCCATTTTTCTGCCTTCATGTATCAGAATCACCCCCCGTGAAGCGAAGGGGGACCTGGGTCGTTATTTCAAAGGAAAATGGGAAGAGAGGCATCAATTTTTCATAGAAAATCAATAGAAAAACTCAGATGTATGGAATTTTTTTTTTTTTGTCTTGAGATGTGTTGGGAGAAGGTGAACTGGCACTCCACTGAGTGCCAGTTTGTTATATCTCCAAGCTACTGCACCAAGACAATATTTCTGACTGCTTTCTGTTTGTGTTAATGTTTCTCCTGACTTGTTCATCCTCACTGTAAAAATCACAATATAAACTTTAGGTTTAGAACTCAAATTAAAGCTGCAGAGTTTGCTATCACTGCTTTACTTTTGGGTACCCATTGTGTTATGTAAAATATGTGCCTTATAACAATGACATGAAGGGGAAGTATTTTTACATAAGTCATATTTGTTTGTGTCATAATACTAAAATTAAAGATTTATGCGAGGTAGCATTTACATTTATTTTTTTATTTTTTTTTTGTTTAAGCATGGCAAAACTTATTTAGAATCAGAATCATCTTTATTGGCATCTTTAAGTTTGTGTACACAAACAAGGAATTGGGCTTCGGTTTCCAAAGTTCCAAAGTGTGTTGGGAAAATGTGACAACCAACAATACAGCAATTGCAGTGAGCTGAGAAGCTGTAGTTTTTAGATTGAATTAGATTAATCTCTTTATTCTGAATCTATAAAATGTCCAGTCTAAATCATTGTTGTGAGGAAACTGCTTTTATTTTTTGTTTGGGAACATTTTAAAACAGAACTGGATTTCTGTTGCAGATATTTCTTCATAGTGCTTTTGTTCAAATAAAATGTCTGTCTGCTGCCTGACTGATCGTTACTAAAATGTGCTATACACATACACTTTCCTTGCCTTGCCTGACAGGTTAACCTTTGGAATATAATTGCATATAACCAAAGCAGGTGAACATTAAACAGACACAACCATCAAAAATGCAAAACCTCAACTAGATCAAGACTCAATTTCCAATACTTGCTTTTGACAATTTTTACAAAAGTGAAAGCTATGATTATCTGTAAACTTTTTAAAACAGCTAGGGATGTAACATGAAAGGTTGTGGCATGAAGGCAAAAAAAATTTGACTTAACCTTTACTACATTTAAAAAAAAATAATTTAATAAATAAGCCTGACTGACTCAAATAAAACTCAGCCAGCTCTTAGATTTTCTCTGATTTATCAGATATGTTGCAGTCTCTCTGTAGAACATAAATGGAACAATAAAAGGGCAGAGATGATATAATTACAGCTTTTGATCAAAGTAAGAGAGTCATTACAAAGATTTAAAACATGCCCACTGTTTCAAATTTCCTTCTCCAAGGACATTTTCAAGTCTATGAAGTCTCCAATATATAATGAGAATAATTATCACAGAAATGTCAAATGATGTCACTATAAGAAATACTTAAGCTAATATTTGAAGATAATATTTTGTAATGCATTCTTGTTCTGTATCACGACAGTATATAAAGTTAATGGGAGGTTTTTGCAGTGAAAAAAGTCGGAATATATGTAAAGGATGGAACAAAAATAACTCAGAATCTGCATTTCCAATCTTGTTTTAAACCAGATAACTAATCTGAAAAGCACTTTCTGACAGTTGAAAAACCCATTGTAGCAACGCCTCTCTTAAAACAAGAAGCTGGAACCGTATGTGGATGATGTGATGATGCCTGTACAAAACCAACAAACAGTTAATAAACTGTTTAAATACTTACAAATAGATGGCTGATAATTGGCGATTAATTATAGAGTGGAGGACCTTTTATTCCAAAGATCATCTATTCAGGAAAGATGAATGAGCTCTGAGGAAGTAGACAAGTAGCCTGTTAGAAGGCCTTTTGCTCCAGAAATAGGAAACAACAGAAAACTTGGCTTGAGGAGAAGGATTGAGTCAGGAGAACAGGGCCACTTCATAATTCATGCTGCTATGTCAGAAAGCTTCAGCAGGAAGTAAAAAACAAGACCACAAAGCCACCGCTGCTGTTTTTTTGTGAGCATAAAGTTTATCATGTAAGAAATGTATTTTTTTTCAAGCTGTTCTACTTATTGTGTGTCCTTTGTCAGGACAACATGTCTGCTTATATCCACATACCTAGCTAAATCAATAACCAGTCTGGATTAGAATTAGGTGCTTGGCTTCAGCTGTGAATAATTAATTTTAGTGTCTGATTGCTGGAGAGAGTGTTTGTTGCTGTTATCTGATTCTATATCAGTGTTTTAACATCCCCTGCATTCACATCATATATAGCATGACCTTTCAATGGCTTATTTGGGCTAAACAACTGGTTTTGTGGACTTCAGCTGGACTTTTAGATCTGAGTGGCATAACAGACTGTGTCCTTGGAATGATATTTTGACAAATACATTGCTGTAGTGCAATTAACCCCTCATGAGTAAAAGATGAACTGATTGTATGGGGAAAGGTGAGACTTGCACAACCACTGCATGGCTTGCTAATAAGTAGGCTATTCTGGCTATTCACCACTATGTTAAACTACAAGCAGACTCTGCTCATCATCTTTCAAATCCTTCCACTGAGTTCCAGTTTGTTATATCTCCAAGCTACTGCACCAAGAAAATATTTCTGACTTCTTTCTGTTTGTGTTAATGTTTCTCCTGACTTGTTTCTCCTCACTGTAAAAATCACAATATAAACTTTAGGTTTAGAACTCAAATTAAAGCTGCAGACTTTGCTATCACTGCTTTATGTGCCTTATAACAATGACATGAAGGGGAAGTGTTTTTACATAAGCCATATTTGTTTGTGTCCTAATACTAAAATTAAAGATTTATTTGAGGTAGCATTTACTTTTTTTTTTGTTTGTTTAAGCATGCCAAAACGTATTTACAATCAGAATCATCTTTATTGGCATCTTAAAGTTTGTGTGCACAAACAAGGAATTGGACTTTGGTTTCCAAAGTTCAAATCATACCAACACTAACTATAAATATATACACTTTAAACAAAAGACTTTAGAAGAAGACTGTTAAAAAAAACAAAAAACAAAACAATGCTAATGCTCTGATACTGGTTAAATATTATTAGCTATGAGATGATAAACATTGGTATCAAACAGAAAGTAAATGTCAGTCTAGTCCTTTAAAGTGGGATGTTCGTAACCCATTTGAACCACTTTCTTTTACTGCTCCATGACATTAGATTATCTCATAATTCCCATGGAGTGCATCAGCCTGTAACACTGGAACATGACCATATGTTGTTATGGACATCTGATGCTGTTCCTTTCTCTCCATTGGGGATTTGGGAATTGATGAAGAGTACTTTAATGGATATAGATTTACTCACGTAAAGCCAACAAAATCAAAGATCAGTTTTATTGCACTCCTTGTCATTTTGAACACTTGTGCTGATTGCCACGTTTCTCAGTTATATGATAAATGTTGCCGGCAGCAGGTCACATCGTTTGCTACTAATTAATGTTCCTTGAGTAATTTAATGGCAGGCAAAAACATATGGCTGTTGTTGGCTCTTCGTGTTTTCTGCAAGCTGCCATCTAGCTGTGCCCAGCCAAAGATCTTTTGTGAGGGAAGAACCTTCACTGTGCACAATACCATGACACTTGACTGAGTGACAATAGTTTCAGATATTTTAATGGTTAATGTCACAAATTTATGTTAATAAGCTCATGTTTACTGTACTTAAGTCCACACTTTAAGAAGGAGCCTCATGAGGCAGAGTTAATCGGCTCAGTGCTGTGGCACTGAGCAATACATGCTACTTAAGCATTTAGTCTAGTTGTAGCCCTCATTTAGCCTTTACTATAGCCAGAGTGTAATCAACAAATAAATGTGGTCATTGTAAATTTGTTTTTTGCCATGCAAAACTGTAAAAAATGAGTATCAGCTTAACATGGATAAAAATGTTGATTTACAATAATTTCATACTATCCTGGACATGCCCCCAATGTGTTATGTTTGACACAATGCTGCACATAGCTCCATGGGTCGCTGTGCTTGCTGTGGTCAAAGTTCTGAACATTGACCTCACCGTGCTGAGACGTACGTTTGTGCAGATAATAGACACACATTTTATGTAGACACTAGTTCAGATTTGTAATGGAAAATGGCAATCTTTTGTATGTATAATAATGTCCAGCCAGAACTGATACACATGAAAGCTTGTGGACTTACACTCTGGTAGCACCGTGATCACTGCCTAACTGGTTAGCTCTCTAAGATAAGATGTTTTATTCCCAACCCTAGTATAATTTATTTACCTCACCAGCCAAAATAAATGGAAACATTGATTTTAGCTTAGTCATCATGGAACAATCTTCTTTAGAAATGTTTTTAACATACTTTTTTTTTTTTCAAAATGAGCAGCCAAATGGCAGCTTTCTTTTGGAACTTAACTGGTTAAAAAAGTCACTTCTGGGGTGTGGCGTAAAGCATGACCCATATGTGGGGATTTCAGTCCTTGACACAGCTGTCCCTGGTTCGAGACTCGACCCCTTCAACCTGTGCTGCACAGCTTCCTCCTCTCTTTAGCCCACTTTATTTCTGCCTACTTTCAAAGAACGAAGAACAAAGGCCATCAGTGCTTCTCCTGCTGCATAAAAGTAACTAATTTATTAAGGTTTAACATTGCATGTCAGGTGCAAAGTTTGTTGCTTTTATCCTGCTGTTCCAAGATATGCTGGATATAAGGGCTGCACGATGACGCAGTTAGGAGCACTGTTGCCTTACAGCAAGAAGATCCTGGGTTTGACTCCCGGACAGGGCTCTTTCTGCATGGAGTTTGCATGTTCTCCCCGTGCATGCGTGGGTTCTCAATGGGTACTTTGGCTTCTTCTCACAGTCCAAAAACATGACTGTTAGGTTAATTGGTCTCTCTAAATTCCCCTTTGGTGTGAATGAGTGTGTTCTTGGTTGTTTGTCCTGCATGTCTTTGTGTTGCCCTGTGATGGACTGGCGACCTGTCCAAGGTGTACCCTGCCTCTCGCCCATAGACTGCTGGAGATAGGCACCAGCTTCCCCGTGACCCAGTATGGAATAAGCTGTATAGAAGATTAATGAATGAATGAATGAATACTTGATATATCATGTTATACATTTTAGGTCACAATACCCGGCTTCAAGCGTTTTCTCCCAGCTATTTGTCACAGCCACACAAACATAAAGGACCTGGAACAAATACATTAGACACTTATTTAAAAATTTTAGTTGGTCTGCGCAGTCCCTCAACACCTCCCAGTCACCCCATCGGGTCCAGCAGCTTTGCGCGGGTTCACTGTAGTTGGTCAGGTGCTGGAGTCCCTGCTACACCTGTCTGCTGTTATTGCTGTTGAAGTCGACCTTGGCCTCTCTGATGCCTCTCTTCAGCGCAGCACAAGCACAGCTGTAACGCTCCCCGTCTTCAGACCTGAAGGCGCTGTTTCTGTCCCTCAGCAGTGCCTTGACATCCTTATTCATCCAAGGTTTCTGGTTAGGAAACACCCGGATGCACTTCTCCACTGTAACAGTGCTGACACAGTGGTGGATGTAGCCAAGCACTGCCGAGGTAAACACCTCCAGGTCCTGGTGGCTGAAAACTAGAACCTAATCAAACTTCTTATCAGAGAACCTGCAGGCTTCTCAGTGCTAAACAGTCTCTACTGGGCAACTGAATGTATGGCTGCAATGTATCAGTGAAATTTTCTTCATTAGGGCTCACATTAGTCTCAGGGTTTGGCCTGCACCTACAGCTAGCATCAACACCGTCGTTCTTGGAAAAATCTAATTTTGTTGATGTGAAGCACGTATACGATTGTTTGCATAGGTGACCAACAGCTTTAATCCTCAGTGTGCTGAATGATAGCGTTTTATTGTCATTAACAATGCTGGCATGATTAGGGTGGAAAAAGTAATTAGTTAGATTTACGATTACAGAAGAAAGTAATGAAATTAATCTGGAACAGAAACATTGTGTTCACAGCCCAGAATGTGGTTTTCAAACCAGTAAGTACTGTCTTTTCAACTGTGTAGCTGTGTCCAACTCCAGCTTAAAGCTTCCTTTCTACATAAATAGTCTTTATAAACAAATCAAATATAACAGGAACCTTTTGTTAAAGATATAAATTACATATAGATGTTGTCATTGTTGTGTGTTAAATGAAAATGAAAGAGGTTTTTGATGTCATCTGGAAAAATAAGGAAGAGCTCAGTAAATATTAGCTCAAACTGTGCTTCTCCACTGCAGCACATTAGAAGGATTACAATATGCTCATACCTTCACAGGTGGATATGATTTACTTTCGCATGGCGCACATTATTTCGGGACTGCTGTTTCCCCCGTTAGGGAGATGAATTCATCTGCTGGTGATTTACATAAACACCTGTCAGTGCTTTGTCTCCCACTGACACCTAATGAATTTCAAGCATTGCCTATCCTTTGACGTTCGTTTCCGCCACATTCCAAAGGTGCCCTCTGATAATCCTGAAATGTAGTTTTTTATGTCTTTGCTGCTTCATGAAATTGCATCCGTCAGTCATCTCTTCACTGGATTTTTACCACACAACAATTGGGCTAGAAATATGTATCAAGATAGCGCAATTGTACTTTCCTCAAAAAATAAAATTCATCATTCAGTGCCTTTCATTACAATTTAAAGAGGCATGACAGAATACATATTTTTCCCCCTGAGCTAACTGCATCTATCTCTTCCCGACTCCACCTCTGACGACATTGAATCTGAATAACCACAGATTAAGAAATAAGAATTTATGATGTGCTCACGGCATAAAACAAAACGTATTAAAGGAGAGAGCATTTGGGGAGACCCAAGGATTCTGAGGTCCTGACTGTGATGAGTTGGCTGCTGCCTCTCATAATTTGTTATAAATACTGCCTGAGACTGACTGCTATGGGAGCCATGCATCACCTGGGCAGATAGACCAGTGAAGTGATGATGCGTGTGTCCTTGGGGTGGGACTGGGAGGAGGATAGGTGAGAAGGACTCGTGGCTTTTATCTCAGGCAAGCATCAACGGAGAATAGCCTTCGTAAGGTCATCCCTGAAGGTGAAACATCAGTGGAATGTCTTGCTGTCATAATTTGTTTAGAAGACTCGCTCTAAATACAAAGCAAAGGCATTTATGTAACTAAATTTTACTGGTAATAAAATTTGCTGGAGGTGGATTTGAAAGCATGGCTTTGGGTTTCTGCTGAATGATTGCTGGAATCTGTTTCAGTGTTTAAGAAAAGAAGAAGGTTAACTCGGTCGGACAACAATGAGGCAAACAAGCTTTTTTTTGGATTCATTTAATTGTTGTGTGATATTATTCTTTTCTTATTGCAAAAGGTATTTTAAGTATGTTGGAGTGAAGGCAAAAATTATTACATTTTTTTTCAGGTTCCATTGCTCTTGTACCTAATGTATATCCCAAGGTGATATATTTTGGTGAAAGTAAAAGAAATTCTTCAAGGTGAAGCTTTAATATTAAGGTCTTGTATATTTTTGCCTTAATACTGCCATACATCTCTTCAAGGGTCTCTTCCCCATTAGTGAAAAGAAGTTATGCATCAGAATCAGAATCAGAATTAGCTTTATTGCCAAGTCCGTACATACAAACAAGGAATTTGACTCCGGTACACCTTGCTCTCTGGGTTTTTAATATATTTTAAATATATTTATGTATATATCTTTATGTCCTTAAATACATATATACACATATACAAAGGTGCATTTGCAACTTCAGTATGCAGTTGTGTGGTACTCTGTTGAATGTTCATCAGAGAAACAACCTGGGGGAAGAAACTGTCTCTGTGGCGGCTGTTTTTGGTAAACAGTGCTCTGTAGCGACGGCCTGTAGGTAAAACTCTAAACAGTTTATGTGCAGGGTCTGTGGGGTCTGCAGAGATTTTAGCAGCTCTTTTCCTGACCCTAGACCTGTATAAGTCCTGGATGGAGGGAAGGTCAGCCCTGATTATTCTCTCTGCAGACCTGATTATGCGTTGCAGTCTGGACCTGTCCTGTTTTGTGGATGATCCAAACCACACTGAGATGGATGAAGACAGGACAGACTGAATGATGGCAGTGTAGAAGATGACCAGCAGCTTCTGTGGAAGGTTGTACTTCTTGAGTTGCCTCCGGAAGTATAGTCTATGCTGGGCCTTCTTTCGAACAGTGTCTATGTGTGAGGACCATCTCAAGTCCTCAGAGATGGTGGTTCCTAGGAACCTGAAGTGGTCCACAGCTGAGACGGTGTTGTTGAGGATGATGAGGGGGCTGTATGGGGGTGATAAAGAATTGTACAATACAATATTGCCAACAATATGATGTGATTGAACGTTATAATTACTAGTATATTTATACAAAGCTTTGGTTTTAAGTCATTTTGTTGTGAATAAAATCCTAAAATATCTGACTCACAAAACATGCAACGTTTTCGCTAACATCCATGAACTAGGGCTATAATAGGAATAGCTTCTTGCATTTATGCTATTTATAGGAGATGAAGGAAAAAGGAACATGACAAAAAAGCAGATAATATAATTTTCATTTTTTTATGCTGCTAAATAGTTGCTAAACAGTTTAAACTGAATTTCCTTTTGTTGTTCCTGTTATTTATAAGCTAGCATTAGCATGTTTGAGCAGCTAGCTGCTATAAAGAGTTAGCCAAAAGTAAATTATAAATGTTGGACCAACTTCCACATTAGGCAAAACAGGACTCACCACTTCCTTCCTGTTTGGATCCTTTAGCTTGATAGCGGAAGAAAATAGCATAGTAATGATAGAAATAGTAATAATAATAATCATCTTTATTGGTAATTGCACATATACATTACAACGAAATTTGTCCTCTGCATTTAACCCAACCCTTACAGGGAGCAGTGGGCTGCCATTGTGCAGCGCCTGGGGAGCATTCTGGGGCTAAGGGTCTTGCTCAGGGACCCAGAGTGGTAATCTGTGGGATACGAACCTGGCCCCTTGTGTCCCTTGTGGCCCCTTGTGTCCCTTGTGTCCCCTCTGGAACACAAACCTCCTGTTCTAACCACTAGGCCACCACACCCCCCAGATCACTAGTTATAGTGATAGCTCAGATGACTGTTTCAGTGAGGCCTCTTCCAGTCTTTTTCTCAGCTTCTCTATCACCCGCTGCTGAGCCTCTATGGTTTCATGTGCTGTGTCTAAATCTGCTGGTTCTGTTCCTGCATTATAATTGTGGCACTGAAGCAGAACTTCAACAAAAATATCCCTACCTTCCAGACTCTTGGCCTAGCTGCCGGCAGTGAGTAATTATTCCAGTCGAACAGCCCCATTTTGTGAGCGCCCACCATGGATGATATTCGTGGATGTAAAATGTCAACTGCCGACGGTAGTGGTCTTCCTATCAGATTTTCCATTCTCACATTGCGTACCTGTAATTTTTTTTATGTCTTCTCTTAGGAGGTGTTGGAAACCTACAGCGGAGTTTAACTACTGTGAAGGTAAGGTAAGGTAGGTAAGGTAAGTTTATTTATATAGCGCTTTTCAGCAACGAGACACTCAAAGCGCTGTACATACAATTACAATACAATCACAAAGAAAATAAACACAGACACAGAAAAACAAATCAAATGATAAAAT